>VXBX01009822.1:11347-28069 GCA_013400415.1 Scytalopus superciliaris | reverse complement strand
CCAGCAAGCACGTGGTCCCCAACCAAAGACGAGATCAGGAGGAGTAATGAGAGCCAGTTAGTTGGAGTTCTGTTGGATGGGGCTTTGAGCAACCTGATTTAGTGCAAGGTGCCGCTGTCCGCAGCAGAGGGGTTGGAACAAGATGATCTTTAAAGTCTCTTCCAACTCAAGACAGTCTATAATTCTATGGTTCTGTGATAGCCAAGTCCAATATTTTTTTTTAAAATTTTATATATCNAAAAAAAAAAAAAAGTACTGCAAGTGTTCTTTGTACTAATCATCTTCTTAATGAGCAGCTGCCATATGTAATTTTGCAGTACCTCAAAGTGACAACTAACAGTTGTTAGTATGTAAAAAAACCCCAAGAAATAAAATGTAGTTGTTCAGTTCATTAATCACCAATATTATCAGTTGAGGAAATATCTCATATTAGACAGAATGAAATGTCTTTATTTTTTTCTTAATCCTTTTCCATATTTATAAAATTCATATTTAAGCAAATTGAATTCTCGTGTTCATAGATTGAATCTGACAGTTATAATTAAAAAGAAGAAATCTTATGGTGAATGAACCAACGTTTTTGTAAATCTCCTCTTCCTTGCTTAAAACTATTTGTTTCAAGATATATATTTTCATGTAAAGACAAATTCCTTATACTGTTGTTTTATGACTGCTTTTATGGAGCTATTTTTTCTGAAATATTGAATATTGACAGTAAAACATTCAGGATTTGTGACAGAAACATCCTGACTATATGAAATACATGTTTTGTCAGTCATAAAAACCTCTCAATAAAACTTCAGCTAAATTTTTTAGCAGCACACTTCTTAGAGCAAGAGATGAATTAATGCATGTTTTCTTGCGAAGCAGAAAGAGTATTACTGCTTCATCAATATCAATCATACTAGTATTCATTCTGAAGTTTCATTTAAGTAGAGTAATTTTTTGTGTTAGTAGAGAAATATAAGCACAAGAGCAAGATTGCTTCCAAGAAGAGAAGAGTCTAGGCAAAATATGAGTGATATCCAAAATGTTCCCTTGTGAGAGTGCTCCTTGTTAATGACAAAAAAGAAGGAAATAGAGCAGCTGACAGCCTGATGCACCAGACACTGGAGACTTTGGGACCCCACAAGGAGGGAAGGCCACTTGTTCTCATGTCCAAACCATAACGAGACCTTGCATGTTCCCCAGCCAGAGCCTGACAAGCTCTTCCTCTCTTCCAAAACCATGCTGGTACATGTGAATGGGCCAGACAAATATTGTTTATGCCACACACTATTCACAACTAATATTTGTCTCCTCGCTTTAGCCTGGTTTTGCCCACATATTCTGTATGCAGCAACTTTTTGCAATATTGCAGTGAATTCAGTCAACCTGGGGCTTGTCCCACCTCTACTGTCTGAACAGCACTGGTGGTTTGGAGTGTCTGTGTTCAGAGAACAAAATACTCAGATGGGCTAGCAAAAGAATTTTATAATACCTGCAAGTATCTCTTCATACATCCCTGCTTTCTTGATAATTGATGATTTTTAACTGATTGCAAAACATCAAAGACTGTAAACTATTAATTTCAGTTATCTCGTGTATTGGTAGGGAACAACATTGTTCCTAGTATTAACTTACATGGAAATAGATTTTTTTTAAAGCAGGACAAGGCCTGTCAGTGATACCTTGTATGGGTTAAGTAATATAATTGGAAAGAAAACAATGTTTTGGACAAAGTCTCCTTTAAGTCTGAAATAGAAGCAGTAAACTTCAAGTAAAATACTTCTGAGTTTTAGAGCTTAAGAAGGAATTTTGGCAATGCTTGCAATGGGTAAAGTACTGATAAGGCTGAGAAGTGGATGCTGATGTGTGAATGTACTCAGGCAGGAAGTGAAACCACAGAAAAAACAACCTGTGATGACCTGAAAAATGTACTTACTTGAAGTAAGTACATTAAAGCATGAAAACAACAGCTGTTTAAACCGAGGTAAAGCCAAATAAGTCTGATCTTATACTATTTCTGTCCCTCCCTGATACTGCTGCCTTCCTAGCATGAACACTGCCATCAGTGTGAACATGTGGTCAGTGTACAGTGATTTCTGCCTAACTGTGGGTCAGTCTGTTATACTCAGCACTGGAGTTTCAGAAAGCCATGCAGGTACCTGTGCCCCACATGACTGCCTTGGTTCCTGCAATATAGCTAAAACAGAAATTTTTCTATGGTTCTATAAGAACAACTCTCACCAGGGCTCAGGAGTGATTGGCAGCCCAGGCTCAGTTCCTGACAGAATTTGTACCCCCTGTCCGACTGGAGTGGGGCATGGGTAAGGGAACCGGGGCTTGTACTATCAGCCAGACACAACAGATCCCATGGCAGGAAGGGGGTTACAAATAAGAGAGAGACTTTTCACATTGGCACAGAGAGTAGGTTTAGATTAGATATTAGGAAGAATTCTTTACTGTGAGGTTGCTGAGGCACTGAAACAAGTGTCTCAAAGAAGTTGTGGATGTCCCATCCCTGGAAGTGTTTTAAGGCCAGCTTATGCTGGGCTTTGAACAATCTGACCTAATGTGGGGTGTCCTTGCCCATGGTAGGGGGATTGGACCTAGATGATTTTAAGGTCCCTTGCAACCCAAACCATTCTGTGATTCTATCACTTGTAGTGCCATTGGTGCACTGCAAGCCTGTGGTTTCTGCCCAAAGCTCTTCAATAGGAGGTGGTGGTACAGGAACAGCTCTTACTTCCATCAAGAGCAGTGGTGCTCCGAGCAGTGAAGAGCTTTGTGGGAAGGTGAAGGGAATGCTCTGGGGTCTATAGCTGGGTGTCATGTAGTTAATGCTCTTCTCTGAGGACTAAACCTGCCCAGCCCAGTTTTCTGACTGAGACCTGTGTTCTCTCAAATGAATTAAACAAACTGCTGCTGCTGAAAATTGGAGACATTTCCCTGTGTCACAGTGCCTTTGATTCCTCTTAGTTCATCTGATTCACTTGATCATATGTTTACCTCCTCTATAATATAAATGAAGACACCATCATTTTCCAGCAGGTTCCAATTATCTCCTGAAATTAAAAATCTGTATGTTATTTTTTAAATGCAAGGAAAATGCTTAATAACTTAAGAGCATTAGGATGGATACTGTCTAGTTGCTTTGAAACAGATCTAATGATACAGAATGACATTGGTCTAGTCTTTCAGTAGCACTGATTGCTGTTTTGCTACCATGGTAACTTGTAACAAATACAAGATTTAGTAGAATAATATTTTTTTTTCCATTTAAAAAAAATCAGTTCAAAGGAATTCTTGAAGAATTTTCCATAAGCAATTCCAATTTTGAAAGAAAAGATTTAAGAGCAAAATATAATTTTCTGTGTAATTGTAGTTTTAATAATAATTTAAATTAAATCTTTATTCTACAGAGTTAAATTAAAATACAATTTAAAGACATAAATCACTTCAGTGTGTTTTTAATTTGGCACTGGTTATTTTTCCAATCTGTCTGCTTCCATGAAATATTAATTTCTTTGTTAATTTTTCTGAGAAGCAGATGAAAAGCCAGTGAAGTATAATGTCTGAAGGAGAAGAATCAGTTCCCTCTTCCCACCATTAAAGACAGGTTTGCTAGGAGGGCAACTATGAGGGGCCAACAGGGTCCCTGCCACTGGAAAAGGACAAACTTTGTCCAGACGAGAACAGCATTTCACACACATACGTTAGTACCTGTGCTAAACCAAAGTTTTTCTGAAATTCTTTTTAGAACCTATTCTATATATAAACTGACTCAGCTTATAAATATTATGCTTTCAAACTATCACAGAAGAAACTTACATTTCAATGATCACTTTACCCAACAATGTTCTTTTATAGATTCTCTCACTGATATGTGAAGAACAGAACCACAACCAGGAAAGTTATGCACTGAATTATATCTAGATGTTTTTAGCACACAGTCATAAACTTTCAGGATTCATCTTACAAAGTCTTGAAAAAACAAACACATACATATAATGAATCTGAATATTGGTTAACTTGCCCTGTGAAATCTCTCTCTGTCAGAACCACCTTAATTTCCATTTAGTGACTGTCAGAACCACCTTAATTTCCATGTGGTGAAAACATCTCTAATTAACTAATCTGATTTTTAATCTCTTTCCTTTTATTAGCTTTTGCTACCTTGAAAGAAATTCAAGGCATCTGCCTTTGGAGAGGTGAGCAGAGAAGCCACAAGGATATTTGAAGGAAATATTTGATTCTTTCAGCACTCTGGCCATGCTGTTTTGACCTCTGCTTTCCTGATAAAACAAATTAATTACATTTTGAGGATTCCAGAAAACCTGAATTTTTTTGTTTGTTTTTCTAATGGAAAGTTATGCTTTTCACACAACATTGCTTCTGTCAATAAAATAGCTTTCCCTTGCCTTGCCTGGCCTTGCCTTCCCTTTCCCTCTCCTTCCCCTCTCCTTCCCCTCTCCCCTTCGCTTCCCCTCCCCTTCTCTTTCCTTCTCTTTCTCTTCTCTTTCCTTCTCTGTCCTCCCTCAGGGGAATTTTACATCAATAATGTCTTGTTCATCTCACCTCATGGCCAGCCCCAAGAGTACATTGTATCTTTTATTATGGAACATGAATTCGAAGTCTTGTAATACAACTACCATTGTATACTGAAAATTTGGCTCATAGTCTCTCATAATAATCCACTGTCACAAACTCCAGTTTAAGACTTGTATAACATTCAATTTTACACAAGAGACTGATAAGTTGAAGACAGTGCAAACAGGAGACCAGATATGACATGACTGAGTTAAAAAACTTGAGGTATCCCACCATTTCCAATTTGAAGTATTGCATGTTTTCTCCAAAAGAAAAAAAAAAAAAAAGTATAGATATAAAAAAGGTGACAAAACATGGCTTTAGGATTTTTCCTATGGAAGTTAACTTGTCCATGCCAACTTTCCCCCTCCCTGCTATTGCAGGATCTGTTTATAGTGCAGACTTGACATATTTAGTGCAGAAGACAGAAGAACTGACATTGTGGAGGAGACATCTCTCTCAGATCTGAAGTCTGGGTTGCAGGGAGAAACGATGTTCAGAATTACTTAAAATTTCCTTGTTTTCTTGCCTTTGGAGCTTTGTTCAATTAGTAAATGTGAAAATGCCACAATTTTGACCAATCAGTTTTTTTAGTGAGTTTTCATTCCTAAAAATTAGTCAAGGGCTCAAAGGAATATATTGGAGGAAATGAAACAGGTTTATTTTTTGTGAACAAGAACTTACAGATACAAATTTGAAACCCAGTACTCTGTACTTAGTGTCTGCCATCGTTTGCCTCTCCTATCATGTCACTGGTACCAATAACATACCAATATACCACAGAGAAATATGCCAGCAAAAGCTAATTAACCTGCCATTTAACGTCTCCTTTTGCTTGCAGTGAAGCCCAGAAAAGTACAAAGCAGCAGAATGTTGTAGGGCCTGTGTGACTATGGCAAAAAGACACCCTCTCAGTAAAGGCTTATCAAAAGCCTAAAACCATCTTTTTACTAATCAATGACTTTTAGGAATTTGGCTCAGTTCTTATAAAAACATCACATTGGATGTCTTTATAAGATATTTTATTGTTTAGGCTTTACAAAATTAAAGTCGTCCATCTTTACTAACTTTACTACCACATGCGAAAACACCTACCTGAAGCACTTAAGGCTTCCTTTCTTTCCTACTTCTACAAGTCTTGCAGTGGGACTTGGGAAACAGACTAAGATCAGAACCAAAGAAAAGCTGGTTTTTGCTTAGTTGTGTTTAAAGATGTAAAGTCTTTTTGACAGTTTTTGTCATCTCATCTAATACTTCTTTCCTTGGTATATTTTGTTCCAGACAAGTCATTATTAAGTTTGGTTTGCTCATGTAAATATTATGCCAATAAAAATAATATATACCAAGGACATGGCAGTTCATAAAGCTGAATGGTCAATTCAGATAATGTGAAGGAAGGCAATAAGGATTTCAGAGCAGGGTTCATTTTGCTGCCTCTGGCATTTCACAAATCCAAACACAATGGCAGCCTAGGTCACAGGGGGCGGACAGAAGGTGCATTTACTCTGTATAAGTATATAGAATGGGAATAGTAATTATTGTGACAATAATGTTTCCATGATTTAATGCTTCTGTAAACTACTGCAGCTTGTCTCTTTCCTATGTAAAAATGTTCCAGATTTTATAACTTGGAGTGTACCTATTTCTAAAAGACCCAGCAGTTTTAACTGATTATTTACTTCTGTGTTTAGCACTTAGGAGATATTGCTGCCACTCAAATTCCTTAAATCTTTTATTGGATGTAAAGGAGGCACTCCAATGACATATTGCATAAGGGTTTATCTGTGTACATGTAACCTATTTAACAAGAGGTGATCAGGCCCCTCTTTCTCCAGTTAGTAATGTCTTATTCACAGAGAAAGACAAGGACTTCTGCCAACAAGCCATATTAATCCTTTATATCAAGTAGTACTTTTGCTGAGTGTTTAATGTTCATATCCTGAATCGATCCCTCACAAGATGACCTGTGTGAGAAGTTGCTCAGTGCATGTTCACACTGAGTTTTGCATATAATGTTAGAAAGGCAAAAAACCCCATCAGATGAATAACATTTTTTTAGCATTTTTATAAGTTGGATAGCTGACCATAGAATAGGATCCACACATCCAATTCAAATTTATGCATATGTGTTACCTCTTTTTGGAGCCAGATACCTTGCTTTATACAGCTGTTTTTCTAGAAGGTTAGTCCAGGTCCATGGCCATTTCTAAGTGCACATTAGTTTCTGTATGAGGCACTACCATATTCAGGAATAAGTAAGGATTTGTGAGAGTGCAAAATAATGTATCAATTACTTATGTCCATGGTGTTTCTTAGCAGCAAAAAGTCAAAGATGACAATGAAGAAAACATTTCCTTTAGCATGTTTGAACTATAATAATCTTAAGTGAATACAAGACATCCAAAAGTTATCCTTTATGTGATATTAAAATAACTGTTGTAGGTCTGTGTAAAAATAGAGCAATAATCATTCTTTAATGCTTGACATTGTCAGGACAATAATATAGATTTCCTATACAAATGACAAAGATAGTAACACTTTAAGCAAACTTGGTTCAAATCATTACTGTTATTCTGTTTGTGTGCATTTATAATACACATTGACTGAAATCAAGGTTACTAGTGGGAAAACAAAGCACATTATTTATTGCTGAAGGTCACTTTGCCAGTTCCCTTACCTGGAACATAGCTTTTTGATCCCCCAAATTCCCACTGTTCCAGTTAAAATGTTTGATTAGTATCCATTTTAGTTTTTCTTCTGTAATATTTTCTTCACTTCGGTTTTGTTGACAATACTGTATTTCAATTTATTATAATCTAGATCACACTGCTCTCATTAAATTGAAGAAGTTTGCAAGTGATGAAATACACCATCTTGAGCACATGCCAAGCCTTTCTGCACTTTTTTCAATTTCAGCTTCATTTATCATATTAACTTTTTCTTATATTTTTATTAGAAGTCCAGATGTATATGTGCATGCTTTCAAAAGGCCTTTAAAATATGTCCATCTGACAAGACATCTCTCAGCGCATGCTTGATGACACTCAGAGGAACCAGGGACTCTGACAGTGACCTTGCCAGGAACTATGTAATGTATCACAAAACAGTTCTAAACAATCGATAACAAAGCAAAGAGAACAAGCCAAGCATCAAACCAGAAAACCTGTATGTAAACCACACAGCGTGTTACGGCTCACATTACTTGCAAGAAATGATGCAATTCCAGTGCAATGCTATCAGTCTCTATTAATTTGCTTGATTTTATGTTTCCTGCTGTGTAACCTGCAGACAAGAACTTTAAAGGACTTTTGTATATATTGAAGAATTCTTTCACTCTTTGCTGACATTTTTTAATTGTCTCTTAGGTCTCTCTTCTTAGAGACAGATATTTTTCCTGCTTGTTACCTTGAAGGCGCATGAGAATGGCATAAGGAATCAGAGCAGATCGATTCCCTGAGCTGCAGGTTATGTCTTTGTTTAACATTGTTTTTTCTTGTGTTTATACTTCTGGCATTTTACTCAAACAAAATCAACAGAACATTGACAAGAATTGGAAAGTAGAAGTGGAAAAGAGATAAAATGTTTGCCTATTCCTTCCTCGAAATAAGGTGTTTTCTAATAGTCTCATCTAAAGCTGGAGAAAGTAATGTTGAAAGGAGTCAAATTTATTTGTTGGTATATTGCCAGGGAGACCCATTCCCATAATTAATGAGATGCAAGCCAATCAGCCAGCTTTGTAAACTCAAACATGGCTCTGTCCTAAATGGTTTGATAGACTTCTCTGCTTGGAGCCCTCTGCTCTGCCTGCAGTAGTCTGGACTCCAGACACTGTGTTATGGAATGTATCGGATTAAAACTATCAGTAGAAGAAAAGCTGAAGAGTTTTTCAGGGTTTAGAGATCACTTTGTACCCATACAAAATCTTGAATTTAAAAAAGGTCTGATATACAAGAAACAATGTTTGCAGAAATATAATGTTCTTCATTAGTATTTTATATAGTGTCAAAACAGATTTATAGGATTACTGTAAATCCATTACTTTTAAAGCTCATCTTTAAGGTACAGTATTCATTTAATGCAAAGCAACAGAAAATAGCAATGTGACCTTAGCAACATATTTAAACTTGCCAGAATGCAGAAGTGTGGTGTAATATATATTTTAAACTAAACATAGAGAGTACTTTTTTTCTCTGTAGGTTTCTTCCTGTTCCTTTTTTCCCCCCTTTAATAACTGGATAGTGCAATGACATACCATGTATACTAATAAAAGTTGTTTTGTAGCACTTGACATTTTGGAAATGTTTATAACGGGTCTTACAAGGATTTAAATATTTTAAGATAAGAGTAAAAAACAAGTCTGCATTATCAGAGGTAAGCTGTTAGGATCTCTAAGGGTATTTCCACCTTGTAATGTTTCCAATAATAGATTAGTGTCTAAGCAGCAAGGAACTTAGAGAGGTATTACATGTTTAATTTGCTGCTGTGGGCATGTAACTAATGAATTAAAGTACATAGGGTTGTATCTACTTTGAGCATAATCCTGGTTTCAAGCAAAGTCTCTCCTCTGCAAAGTAATTTTGTTAGCTTAGGATAGCAGAGAAATAGATTTATTTCCTCACATAAATAATTGTTTCTTAACCATGAAACTCTGAGAAACTGCATTTTCTTATTCACCAAGTTTACAGTCTAAGCTTGTTTCAAGAAAAGACTATAAGCTGCATAAGTTTGTTTAGAGATATAAAATTTAGTCTCCTTTTCAGGCCAGATGAAGTCCTGTACTAGGAGCATGACCTGAATAATGCAAAAACTGTCTCTTAAATAATGACTACTGTGAGTAGGCTGGAAAACGTGTATGAGTGTCATTTCATTAGTCAAGTGAAGAAACTGTTTGGGTTTAGATTACAAATGAGAAAAATTCTTAATAGCAGAGTCAGAAATATATCCAACACACTCTCCAACACACTCACTGCACCCCAGAAGTTTTAGTGGGGTATGTACAGAGAAATTAGGTAACTGATTGTTGAATCATCTACTTTTGCTTCTGTCCCTTAGTGAAAGACTGAAATGGTTTTGATCACTGAAAAAGAAAAGCTTATTAGGGCAATTCTCTCCAAAGACGTTGAAAAATAAGTCATCAATTATGCTAAATGTTGTGAAGCTTTCAAGGCTAACCCACATTAACCCGAAAAATGGGAAACAGGGCTTTGAATCATAATTGCCAAAGTTTCAAAAACGCTACGAAATACTTTTGGGCTTGGGTCAGTATGGAGTTTTTCACTCCCTAAGATATTACTTGTCAGTAGAGTTTGGGCTTTTGTTTATTTAATTATTTATTTATTTAATAATTATATTTCTTTCTGCTTTACATCTGGGTGGCTAGTTCTGTGCTGTTATTTCATACTTTCCATTTCAGTTTTGCTCACCTCTGAAATGTTTGTCAGATTTGCTATCTATGTATGAACTGAATTTCTTAATATAAATTTCATAGCTTAGATGGAGATCTGAAATTATTACTAATTGGTTAAAGGAAAAAAAAGAAGGTAAGATAATCACCAATCAATAGCCTGGTTACATAAAAAGGAACAAATGCAACATAGCATTTCATTATAATCTACATTTCATGAAGATCTTGGAGAAAACTGTGAGAAGAGAGGCTTTCTTTCAGTTGCTGGTGCTAATGAAGCTGCTTGTTTCTGAACTGTGCAAGCATCAGTGAATGAAATATTGAACAGAAATAACTGTATAGATTAAATCAAGAAATATATTTAGGAAGAAAATTATCTGATATTCATGCTACCTCAGGACTGCTACAGTTGTCCTGGCTTGTTTGATGTTAAGCTAATTCTGTATTTTACTGAAATAGATATGTTGTGTTTTGAATTTTTTATATTGTTACTGAAAGCATATTGCCTTAGAGATTAAAAAAAAAAAAAAAAAAGTGATGGTGGAGTGGTTTGAGAGGGAAACATTCAAGAAGAGAGATGGATGTTAAAGATGGTGTCTGTGGGTAGGTCTCCTTTATTTATTATTGTGCTCTTTTTTATCGTCTGAAAATAGAATGACACCAGGAAATTGGTATCTCTATCTAAATGAGTATCTGCATCTATATCCAAGCAGATGATGTTAGATTTTAATTTCATTCTTGAAGTGAATTGAATGACTTGACATTTAATTCTTGAAGCACCATAGGCTAGCCAGAGATATCACAGACTCTTGTCACCAGTGTCTACAGAGTAAGGCTATCATCCCAAGTCCTTGGTTCCTCAGCAGTATTGCAAATAAAATCATATATTTTTTTTTTCCCCTTAATTGTTTTAGAGTAAGCTGGTCAAGAATAACTCAAAAATGTTAAAACATTTTTTTTCATATCCACTCAAAGAACAATAATTTTTCAATAATTATTTGACAATAATGTTCCTTAGAAGTGGATGTAGAAGGGGAAGTAATTTCCGTTCTGAGATTTGCGCAACTAGATACAGTTCTTCTACAGTGTATTTCCAGTTTTGGAATACAAGTAGACCATTTAGAAATAAGTGCAGTCCCTGGGACAAAGCGTTAGAAAAGAGTGGAGATGGATCTTTTCAAATTCTCTCAAAATATTTGGAGTCTTGCTTACAGGCCTCTGAACTCAGTAAGTGTTGGCCATGCCAACACTTATACCTTGTCAAGTTCTGACTTTAATGTTCACCTACATTTTTGTATAATTGTCCACAGACAACCAAGCTCAAACTGAGTCTACCTCTTCCTCCATCTCTGCTCTAACTGGAGTTAATGAGGAATTATGAAAATTATCACTAAAAACTGCAGATGTCACTCTTACAGTGTGCTTTCATCAGTCTCTTTTTTTTTTTTTTTTTTAATGTCCAGAAAGTTTTCATAGATAAAAGAGAAATTTTACTGTTATAATATCTTCTTTTTATTTTTTTTTTTAATGCTGAAAGTTGGAGGGGAAAAAGAAACCCTATTCATAACCTCTTTTAGATGAAATTAAAAAGAAATAACTTTTTTCTGTTTGCTAAAATTTGTAGCAAATCCAGATGAGGTGTAAGTGGTGATAGAGGGAGTGAAAGAGAAAGTGTCTTTTGCTTTCCATGTGAAAATATAACCCAGTTTAGTAGCTGCAGTGAGATTTGTGACACAACGGTCTGTGCTAACTGTACCCCATCTGCACTTGATTCCTATTTGCTGTATTAACAGGCATTATTCACATATTACTCTTTCTCACAGCTGTGGTACCAGGCAGCTAAAATGTGGGCTGCAAAATTTTGTGGTGCTTATAATGCATCTTCCCAGCCCTTCTCCACAGTACCAGTTGTCTTACTTTAAAAAAGAAAGGATAAGAGCAAAGTGTCTTGGGAGCTGGGACACTGACAGCAGCTGTGGCAACACTCCAGGACACGATGTGAGAATTTTCAAATATGAAGTACTGCGTAAAAGTTTTACCCTAAGTAAGACAGAGCCTAAGTTAAACTGAAATCTCTATTTGGGCAATGACTACATTTTATGTATTTCTTCAGATATTGTGCCCTGCTGGTGCTAACAAAATACTCTAATAACTAATTTACAAATTTGGGATCTTTATGTACCAACACGGGAAATAGCTTATAGTAGGCTTCATTTAGGAGTAAGTCTGCAATTTATGGCTCATATTTAAGAATGTCTGTGATTTTCCAATTACCTTGGAGAAAATATCCAATTCATAAATGAATTTTCTGTTTCAACTGAAATCAGTGGATGCTCTTCCATTTCTTTCAGAGGTAACAGCAGTTTTTATCATCTATATTTCAGCTATCAACTGTATTTTTAGTTCAAAATAAAGTAATAATAGAACACTACTTACATGGTTCAGTTACAATAGTCATTGAACCTTTCAGTTCATTCTTGATTTTGCAAGTTATCAAAAATACAACACACTGGTTATGGCTTTTATTTTATGCATCTCCAAAAGGATTTATAAAGATTATCCCAGAACAGTAACTCTGCTCTCTAACAATGCTGGTTTAGGCATACAGAATGGTATTCCTATACCGTAGTATAATTCTTAAATATGCCGTTATGCCATTGTGACAAGTAACTCACAGGCAACCACATAAAAACTGTAGATCCATAAAACATGTGGATGTCTTTAGTATGACCTATAAACATGCTAAAATTCACTCTATGGAGGTAGTAATAAGGTACTTTAAAAGTGGAATGAAAATTTTCAGTAGAATTGTGAGAAAATTGGTGTGGTACTAAAGGAACAGTCATGAGGTAATATTCACTCCCAGATCATATTGCTAATCTACAATGTTTTGACATTAATAAACTGTAGATCAACGAAAATTATTCTTCTTTCAGGGTAATGTGTATCAGTACAAATGTATAGTTTTCAAATTTACTAGGGAGTGTTTTGGATTCAAAGTAGCCTTGTGGTTACTGTTCTTGGGAGCCTTGTATATTCTGGTGAATTTTTCATATTCTCATGTCCTGCACTAAAGAAAACCACATGCATACTACCATCACACTTGTCAACACAGCACACTGGAAGAGAAACACACATAGCAGGAATTCTAGAAGACAAATACATTTATTATTTTTTAAATTTTTATTATTATTTGTTATTCTTTTTTTCACTTTCTTAGCAATTTTTTTTTAATCAGATATTCAAATATATTATGAAAAAGTTCATCTGAGTCTTACTGCATTTTTAGTCAGGCTTGCCTTGATCTGTAGGGTAGCAGTTCCTCCTGATAGAGTGGTTAATAAAAGTTTTCTTTGAGAAAAAAAAAAAAAAAAAAAAAACACACAGAAAATGATGAAATTTCTTTCCTTGGAACAAATCTACAGATCTTGAACAATGATTAAAACCTGGTCATTCTGTAGGTCCCAGGCAATTTTTGCACTCTTATAATCCCTAGCTTTGAACACTTTTGCTGGGTTTCCATTGCAAGATGGTGAGTGATAAAAAACAAACATGATGGACATCAGACTATATTTTATCATTAATCCTCACATAAGCTTTTATCAAATATCTTAATCTCAAACTCCTGCAAAGATTGGGAGATTCTTTAAACACCACTACAATAGTACCTTTCACGCTGAAAGTTCTGAATTTATTTTCCAATAAAAAATCTACATTGTTTATAGAAGTCCTCATCATTTCAACATTTTAAATGGAAAAAAAAAAAATAATAAAACAATAAACCAAACAAAGATGGGAACTAAATCTATTCACAGCTGGGAGCTTTGACCAATAACATACCTGTACAAAAAAGAAGAGACACCACTAACAACACTAGAAAGAAAAACATTTTCTTCTGCAGTTATGAAGAATTTTAATTAACTTTAAAATCATTAAGGTGATTATTAACAAAAAGAACTTGAGTTCCATTTCTGGTTTTTTTGCAGCATGATTTATTTTGTTGTTTCCAACAACATTTTCATTGAATGAACATGAGATAAAGCAGGAATCCAGCACGCATGAGAAGAGGCCACAGAGACAATAAATATCCATAGACATTGTATAGTTTAATTAGGAAAATTTGGTGACTTTAGGAACTTTATACTGAGCTTGATGTGAAGTGAGGAATATCAAGGATGATGAAAGGCATGAAGAAGCATCTGTCTGCTTCATCCTCTATGGTACTGCATATTCTTGATAACTGGACATCACATCCCTCCCCTACTGAAACAGAAACTTTCATGGAATTCACTGTACTCATTGATAACCTTTAGAAAATTTCAGGTTTGAGCCACTACCTGTTATGAGGAGGTTTCAGTGAAGAAGAGAGAAAAGAGTTAAAAGTCAATGTCAGGCTAAAGATCTTTGCAGAAACTTTCTTAGTTGTTCAAGGTGAAATAGCATAGCTGTTTTTATAGAAAGAAAAATTCCATTCAGCATCCCCTGATACTGCTGTGTTCTCCATAACTGCCTTGAGGTTAAGTGTATCATCATGGAGTACTTAACACTCACTATTCCAGCAGTAATCGCTGTGTCTCTGTGAATAACAGAAGAGACAGGGTGAAACAAACCTATACAGACCATGAAAACCATGTTTGCTGTCACCTTTTGGTACTCTTGTGCTGGCTCATGTCTCTAGGTACACACATATGTATGTGTGTGTGTATGCATACATACATATATATATATATATACAAATCCACACAAACACAGTAAACCAAACTGGGCCGTAGACTGCAGAAAAACTGTGTGGTTTCCTACTCTGCAGGTATAAAGTATCTCACATACAGTATGAATCTTAAATTGTGAGCAATGATTTTCAATGGAGTAGCTTAGTGTACTAGAAATCCAAACAGAACACACAGTAACCCACTTATGTACCCATGTGGGAGAGTTATAAATTTGTCCTACCACTTTATACAGCCATTTGAGTGCTGTGAAATATCTTGTAATTGTGACTGAAATATATTACGATCCGGATGTCTTCTCATCTAAATGGTGACATACACTTACATATTGTGTGTTCTGGAGGTGTAGAAGCGAGAAAGTTACAGAGCTGGCTGCAGGCTTTGGCAGGACTGCTCGTTAGCAGAGTAGGTACAGGAATTTGAAAGTCATATTAAAAATGAAGTGTGGATTTCAGTCTGGTTGCTCACATCTCATATGTGTTTTGAGCTCTCTATTTGAAATAGATCCACTTATGTTTAAAGAGTTCAATAATCATTGATGAAGAGTTTTGAACCTCGACTTCCCATGGTTCTAGTGTGTCTTAGCTGTTATCAACGCAACCTACCTGTCCAATTATTTTTCTGATTGCAATTAAAAACTCCTTAGTTGAGAAACTCCTCTTGACTGTATTTGCACTGGAGCTTGTAAAGTTTAAATTTCAGCAAATTGATATTTTCTGTTGCCCTCCTCATAAAAGAATTCCTGACAATTTTCAACTACAAAGTAGAGTTCAGGAGCAGACACACATTTACAGCCTGTCATAGAGGTTATATTGGAAGTTCCTTCATTTAAAGATTATAACATTTAAATTTTGATTATACATGTGATTTAAGTTTAGAAGTCAAAATGAAATACCACAGCGATAAATAGTAATCTTTAAAGAAATGGCAATAGGAGTGAATGACAGGAAGAGGTTAAATGGTGAGCTGACACTAATTCTCCACCACATCCTCTATGTGTTATAAAAAGAAAATTCATCATCAAGATAAAATCATAACACAAAGGATCAGGAAGGTAATACTAAAGGTGAACCAAAATGCAGTGACAAAGTTCAGATACCTTCTCACTCCAGCAGAGATTTAATGTAAAATCCAACAAAAGTATCTTTAATTGTTAGTATTTAAAAGGACGTCTTAGTCATTGACAAAGTCTTGGTCATTCACTGAGGACAAAATTCTTCACTGACTTCACTTGTTTTTCCTGTTAATCCAAATTGGGTTTCAAGGCTGTCACTGCATAAATTCTCAGTCCCAAAGGCTGTCAGAATGCTGGGGAAATGGTCTAATTCTGTTTTCGTTTAACCTTGCAAAAAGAGGTACATTTTTGCAATACTGATCTAGCATTTAGCAGTTATTCTCCTTGCACTGAGAGTTCTTGCAGCCTGTCACATTGCAGGAAACAGAAAAAGAAGCACAAACCACTGGAAGCTCAGGTAAAATTATTCAGGCTTGTTATTAATTGTCAGTAGTGTGACCTGGCTCACTTTGTGAATCACAAAAACCTGTTCTTCCTGTGATTTATACAGACTTGTAAACGGCTAATTCCTGCCTTTGCTTCTGCCTAACCCTCTGCAAACATTAGGAGAATTCTTCAGCTTGCTATGTTTGTTCCTTTCACAAAAACATAAATAATGTAATGATATAGGTAGGGTGGTGTTTCATAAGTGTTACTGTTGTAAGTAGGTGGTAAAAATAATAGATTGTAAAAATAGCTGATGCTGTAAGGTGATGTTAAATTTATTGCGAGAATGAACAAATATATATCTAGGCAAGTGTAAGTTATGCATTGAACAGTAAGAATAGATGCAGTTACCTGGATGTTAGAGGATCTCATCTTCTCACAAAACTTTTCAGCTGAGCTTTGAAATCATAGCGGGGCAAATGTAATGAGGGTTTTATCAATCTTTTTCCTTCAAGCAAATATTTTTCTAAACAAAAAAAAAAAAAAAAAAAAAAAAAATTAAAAATTTGCGGCTCAAG
>VXBX01009822.1:0-11342 GCA_013400415.1 Scytalopus superciliaris | reverse complement strand
TTTCTAAAAAAAAAAAAAAAAAGATAAATTAAGAATTTGCGGCTCAAGGCTTTTATACTTCTACTCAATGTGGTAGATTGTGGGGATTCTGTTTTGCTATATACTACATTTGGTCATAATACCAAGTTTATTGAAACTTAATTATTTAACATACAACAACACAGACTTCAATTCCAAGATGGCAAGAGATTGGGTTTTTTTATTTCAGCTTGTTAGTTCTGGCAATTATCACTAAAAAGTAACACATTTAAACATTTGGATGAATTTACCATTCAAAATTTAAAAAACAATAGTCAGTGGAGAAAACAACTGCCATGTCTAGCCAGCCAAAACTTTATTCACCTCATATCAGCTACTACTCTTACAGTTCATTCTGTTCATTCCTAAAACAACTTGTCTTTCCCACACAGAACCATTCCTTAGGACACAGCTTTGTTTGAAAATGGTTAAGCAAGCTGTATAGAGTGTCTTTGACATGTCCAAATAAATATAAATGTTTGGAGGGGTCAGCCTCTGGCTACACTTTACTGTGTGCAAATGCTGAAAAATGCTTTACCCAACACACTGATGTTTGTAAAATACTGCATAAGTTTCCATACTGCCAGGGGATGGCCTACCCATTGTCTTTATCCCTCATGAGTAAATTGTAATCATGTTTTTTTTATGTTTTATACAAAGATGTCACCCAAGGCCATAATTAGAGGACTGGCAGAAAATTTTGTCAGTTGGAACTTCTATGGAAAGTAAGATTTCCTCAGACAGGAAAAACTGACATCTGAAAGAGGAAAATGTGTTCATTACAAACTTCCCTGAAAATTTGGCAGTATCTCAGATATTTTTGGTAACAGAGAAAAACCTCTTTCAAAACAGTAAATCAAATTAACTATTAATTCAAAACTTTTAGACTGACAATAATTTTTTGAACAAAAATAAGCATTTTTAATTTAAAAAGTGATCTCCCTGTAATAAAGCTTATGACTTCTTTAAAACTCAGTACATACATGCATTTTTGAAAAAAGAACACTTAAAGTCACCTCTTCTCACAACATACAGATAGTGTTATTTTCTGATTAAAAAAAAATAAAAATCTTCCAAGCAACACTAATTCATCTATCTTTCCTGCCTTACCCAGAAGCCCTCTTGTCAGACAAATTGCCAATGACTATCCCTCCCTTTTAATTTTGATTTGAACTTGGTGAGTATAGAAGGTGTACTTGAATGCAGATAAACTTAGTGATCCTTCCTGACTGTACCTGTCTTTACTAAATATTTTAACATTCATTAAAGCTTATAAACTGCTTCTTCTTCTTTTTTCCTTTTTTTTGTTTTTTTCTCTATAGTATATATTCAAAGGGATTCTATAAACAAAGCTAATTACATAAATACATAAAGTCACTTTTGGGATGTAGTCCAGTGATCATAGTGCTGAAAACCTGATACATTTGGGTTAGAGTACTTTGAATATATATATTACTTGAACTTCAGTTTTCTTTCTGAAAGTCTAAAGCCTCATGACTGTGAGGGTGACATTCTTCGAAAAGTCTGTAATTTCCCTTGGCACCAGGCTTCATTTGCTCAAAATATTCCATCCAGTGATGCCTTCCTTTTACCATCAGGATTCTGATGTCTTCTGACAGTGATGATGGTGGCAGAATAAATGTCGGGGGTCTCTCCTTGATTGATTGCTTCAATATAATTTTTTTATTTTTTTTAACATTCATACTTGTCCCTTAAGAGAAAATCCTTGCATTCAGCTCTGTGTATTCTTTGTAAGCAAGCAAACTCAAGATGAAATAAGAACAGGATCCTAGCTTCTCCCTGTCCTATAATAATTTGGAGTTTCTGTTTATCTTTACATATGCTGTTTTGATCTCTCTGCATTTCTGATTTCTAACTTAGTAGAAACTGTACCTGAAATTCATCTTTTCTTAAAAGATGCATAATTTTCAAAGTAAAAGGGCTTAAATGTTAGAATAATTTTGTGTGTACCTTCAAAAACCAGTCATCTACAGGTCAGGGGCACATCTGAAGACACTGTATACTACTAAAAAGGGTTGGACAAGAACGGTGAGGTGAAAGAGAAGGAAATGCTAGAGGATGAGAGATATCAAGGATGAAGTAAGGACAGGCAAAGACTGACTTGGACAAATTGCAGCTCAGAGTGGGACTGAAAAAACATCTAACCATCACTTCTCGTCTTTCTCTTTTCCCAAGCAGCCTACAGGTATAGGTCCTCCAGGCTTTCAAAACTGGCCCTGTTGATGAAAAACAGCAGCCATCATCAATCATGCTGATTCAAAGTCAAGTATAGTGAAGTAGGAACCTTCCTGAAATCTTATGGCTACTGCATCAAAAGCTATAGTAAACATGCGTATGGACATATGCAATTCATCTTTTTAAATAGCTGTGGTACCTCTGACATGGGCAGCTAAATAAAACAAGTATCCTCAATATGTAAACTGAATATACCCAAGTGGATGTGTTTATTTTTAAAGGAGAATTATGACTATTCCCATTAGTATCCTTTAAACCATTTTGCTAATACTTTATCTAGTTTGTGATTATAATTGTTACAGTTAAAAATAATATCATAGAGGTCACTGAGTATTTAGCAATTAAATCTTTGACCTTAATTCCGTTCACACTGAAAGAGAAAAATTTATCATGATAACACATTAACTCCAGCTGTAGAACCTAATTTCCCTGAATGCCTAGAGAATGTCAGTGACAGTTTCAAGAGAGGTAGTACATGTGGAAGTAGGGTATTAAAGGAATACTTTCCATTATCAGATATATCACATTTTAATGCATTTGTCTGATTTTTAAATGTTTGTAATGGGAAGATTTTGACAGTATTATCTACCAATTTATTTTTCACTTTACCTGATAGTTAAGAGGACTCATACACAACTGTATCATGTCAGTCACCTGTTGATTTTGGGAAAGAGTAGTCTAAATATAATAAGGAATTTTGAACAGCAATCTAGAACATTTAACCACAAAAAGGTTAAACTCTACAGAATGCATTAAATGGATGCTCTTGTGCAATCATAAATCAGTGAGGTTGGTTCTCTGGGTTTTGGTAGTGCTCTCTGATGTAAAGTTGAAACCAGTCCTTCAGAATTACTAAAGAAAATGCACGATCTGGACATGAGGTAAAACTAGTAATGATCTGAAAAACAACAGAGGTGTTTAAATTACTATTTTAAGTCATAACTTCTAGCAGACAGTTGTATGCATTTTTGTAATGAGCTTATTACTGTTTTATTTGAGTGAAACACCCTGTACTGAAATAAGAAAATACATGAAAAATAAACTCAAAAAGGGAAAAATGAAGCACAGGGAAAAAGTGACATTGCACTACCAGTGTTGTGGCCAGAAATAAAGGTAATTCATCTCGTCAGTATATATGGTCAAAATAAGGTATGCTTTTTTCAGATTGCCTTTTAAATAATAATTCATGGAAATGTGTGTTTCCATAAGCAGTTAATGTTTTTATTGAAAATATTCCTAGGCAAAAATGCTCTGCTTTATTCAGTGGGAAATATACCTCTTTTCTGGATTGATTTTCTAGATAGTATAAAAAAGAGGGAATTGAGAATAAATGGGAAAAAATATGTACACCTGCTTACAAAACAAGCAGAAAGGGAAGGTTTGAATGTCATTCAGTACAAAATTATCTTTATCACACTCTTGATATTTCATTTCATCCCAAGCTCTTTCTAAAAAAGGAAAGAATATTTTTTTCCTTTTCTCTCTCCCTTTAAACACTATTATTGTAATCCTATTTCCATCAGATATCGAGCCTTTTTTGTTGTTGTTGCCTTTGTGCTCAGCCATTTTGTCAAAGCAGCTGGAGGAGACAGAGTGCCTACTTACAGTCACACAAATAATTCTGTAACCCTCCTTTAAGGGTGAAGTACGTGTTTACTTGTAGACTGGAGGGTGTTAGAAGTAGAAGTGAAAGCGGGGACATTGGGAGTCATACATATTTAGATGCATTTATATGATCTCCCTGTCTGCACAGTGCTCACTGACAACATACATGTTGCCCTGGTATCTTTGGGCCATTCAAATGACAAGCCTTAAAAATATCTGAGTTTCTGTCTTTATCTGACACATGCATTTCTCCGAGGTGGACAAGTCACTTTCCTTGCAGCGAGAACCATGAGGCCAAGATATTCTAGAAATGAGGGCAAAATATGAACTTGGGCATGTACAGTGATTTTGTCTCATGCATTAAAACAAGAGGTAAGATGAAGCTGTAAATGCATAGATGTGATTGAAAGGTTTGTTTTTGTTTGGTTGGTTGATTTTGGTTTTTGTCTTGTGGGGTTTTTTTTTGTTTNTTTGTTTGTTTTTTTGTTGTTGTTCTAGATGGATTTCTACTGTCAGGTTAGTTGCCCCTTCTCCAGAGCTCCTTTGGCTGTTGAACACTTATGGCTCCACTTCCTACCTGCCTCTTTTCACTGTTCTCCTAAAAAGCATGTAACAAGGAGATCTACGTTGTCTGTTTCTTACAAAGTAATGATATAAAACATAAATAAATGCTCAGGAAACTTTACTGTATTATATATATACCTACTGAAAGAAATGTTGATACTTTCTTATGCATATCACTACAGAAAGACACAAGAATTTCAGTACTCCAAGACTTTTGACAAAGTTTAGGTAAAATTAACCATCTGAATTACTATGTATCTAATTCCATATATCAAAACACTATGGGCAAATAAGGTTAACTGTCATATTATGTTTTTGTGCAACAGAGTATTTTTGCTCCGTGGTTTAGGGATTATGTAAATAATTGTTAATGTAAATATTTTGTAATATAAATTTATATTTTTTTACCATATGTCTTTATGCATATTAATACACAGGTAAAATATGGAAACATGGAAAATTTAAAATACTCATATGGCTCACCGCATCCATGAATGAGCTATGTTATCATACTTCATATTTACTTAGTGCTACATCCTATACTGACTTCATTAAGAAAAAGTTAAAAACATAGAGAAGCATCAGAGATCTGCAATAGATGTGGCCTATTTGATAGAGAAATAGGAAATTTAGCCTATATATAAGAAGTAAAATACGTCTCCTGCTCAGATTACAGGCAAAAGATCTTTACTTCTCAAGTAGGAATTTATGCACCAATATCTGGTCAATCTCACCACCTCTTCTTCTCCACTCTTGTTAGAAGGGTTTTTTTCTATGTTTTACTTTGGCAGTCATTGGACAAATCACAGAATATACAGTATTTAGCACAACAACAGTAGGCACGGACTTCCCTTGGTAGGAAGACATCTTTCAAAAAAGAAACTTCACAGAGAATATTAAGAATCAGATAAAAATGGTAACTCAGAAAGACTCATGTCTTCTTTTTATTAACTGTCCTGGGTACCAAGTCAAGCTAGAGCTACATCAAGTTCATTGTCAGACACTTTACACTGCTGAGGTACGAGCCCAAGTTGTTAGTTGTTCATGACACTGTGGTATTTAACTGGTTGACTTGAGTACAGCAAATTCAGCAGGGTGGGGAGACGAAGGAAACAGAGACTGCACACTTTCAAGGAAAGGATGAGAAACTTGAATGGAAGGCTGGAAGAAAAGACATGAGCAAATGAATTTACAAAAGGGTGTAATGATAAAGACAATTCAACCTGGAAATAAAGAGATGCTATATGCAGTGTATCAGAGGGGGAAGATGAGTTTAGGAGTTGTGCTCCTGAGGGAGCACAGGTGCAGTGTCACAGGGAAGCAGTTGTGTTTTAGATGGACAGTGTTACACTTTCAGTGATGGAGAGGAAAAGAATTATGAAAAGCAGTGCTAAGCTGTTGGGCACTGGAACAGCAGGGGTAAGGATTGGACTTGATGATCATTGTGGGTCCCTTCCAGCTCAGCATATTCTGTGATTTTGTGGTTCTGTTACCAGTTGTTGACTCAGGACAGCTGTAGTGATGACAAAAGACTGTTACAAAGTTTCTGAGCCAGAGAAATGTATTCAACACAAGAGGTGCAAAGGAGAACAAATACAGCATCGAAATGGCTCTTCTGTGGCACCTTGTATTTGGCTTCATAAACATCAAACAGCTGAGACAACCATCAGCCCATCTCCTGATAGTCATAACCCTGCCAGTAATGCTTATCAGTTCTGCCTCCAGGAAGGAATCTGATCAATAAAACATATTTTTAAACTGCCTGCTTAACACAGTATGAACAATACCATTTAACACTTACATATCAGCTTGTGCTCGTGCTGCTGCACACACATCGACTAATTAATCAATTAAAACAAAAGAAAGAAAGCCTTGTTTTCTCCCTGTCTAACTGGTGTCACCTGCATTAACAGCAGAGTTTTTTGACAACAATTCAATTTAACAAACTGCGAATCTCTTCACTAATGTAGCTTGACTTGTACCCTTGCCTTTTCTATGTTTTATGATGTGTGTGTGCTTGTAATAGTACTATGTCTACACAGTATTCTGAACACTAATTTAACAATAATGTCACTTAGAAAGCTATGATCCTTGTCTCAGAGCACTTAGGAATGTGTACAATTATGTCTCAGTAACTAAAGGTCACACACACAATGAAAATAGTGCGGCAAAGAAATCATTCATAAGAATATCCTGATTGAAGCAGAACAGGTTTTTCTGTAATGGAAGAAATTTTAACAATGAAATAACTTTATTTAAAAGAACTCCTCCTAGATGCAGAAAAAGGTCTTCAATACTGTGGAAGAGATGGAAGAAACAGGAGGGAGTACGTGCCATTGCTTTGGAGAAACAGAAAGGCTGACTGTGAACCTAAACAGTCTCCCATGAATCTGCAGGTGACAGTGCCAGAGTTAAATTAGCTGTCACTAGCATAGTCTTAAGCATGGCCAAGGCCTGTGCTGTAAAACTCTTTGGAGAGCAGCTAGATGGTATACAAGTAATCATTTAAATAAAATATCCAGGTTCTCTTAATTTAAAGTGTGATCCCTTGGGCCTCTTTCCCTGGAGTAAATCTTTGTGAGAGTCTTTATGAAGCTCTGTCACCAGCCCTTACCTGGATGCCAGGAATTGATCTTGCAAGTATGTCAAAAGAAGGCAATAGTTATTTATGTGATGCTAACCCATGCAGATAGTGAAAGAGGATGGGCCAGTAAGTAATTAGAAAATTCTTTATGTCTTCATTACTTTTCATGCTTAACCAATTTTATTGACGTATCTAATCTTTTACCTCATATGAATTCGTTGGTGAATTTTGTGTAGAACAAAAGAAAAAAAAATAAAACTTCATTCTCAACGCACTTACCAAATTCTGGTTTAAATTTCTAATGGAAATGTGAAATGCTTTAAATATGCACACAAATACGTATGTTCCTTCTCTTACCCTAGGGATATCTATTTTATTGCTTTGTAGTACAGTGATTATTTGTGTTCAACCATTTTAAAGTGTTCCCCAAAGTGAGACCACAGAAAATTTTAGGCCAGTCTGACCAAGACAGTAGCTCATGATTCTATGAAAAAATTAATAGTTGTACATCTCTAACACTGTAGTGTATGCCACCTGCTCTAGGGCAGATCAAGCACTCCAGGAAATCTCATCCTATATATTTTGCTAAAGCAAACAAGATAGGCATTTTAAGTGCTGAAATAAGAAAAGAAATACTGGTGAACACAAGTTCCAGTAAAGGAAAGATCAGACTAGGTCAGGACACTGAGATTAATGGATGACTGGAAGGTGGACTTTAAACGGAGAATAGTAAAAATGCATAATTTTCAATATGAAATTGCCTTCCATTAATGTGTCAATAAGTGGTTCCAATTCAAAACTGAAATGGCAGGCTTCTGTGGATCACCTATTACTAACATTACAGTGTAGAGCAGGAAATAAGCAGTAAGTGTCTTTGAAAACTAGACTGAGGTATAAACTGATACGAAGTGTTTCTTCACTCAGTACTTTTGACACCATTATTGAGTGTATTGCCATTGTTTCTACAACAGCCATGGGTTAGTACAGCCCTGTGAAAATTGCCATTGAGCTTTATTGTAGAAAACATCTGAAAAGTTAACTAGTTGCAGTGTTTGCACAAAGTGCTTCATATTTGTATTGTTCCAGTACACATTTTTCCCTGTGGATTGTGTATGAACTTACCAAAATATTTCAAACATTCATGGAAACAGTTCATGTAAAGGATCATGGAATTATAGAACAGTTTTAGTTGGAAAGAAACAGATGTGCATTTTATTAAAGGTCTAAGTTTTTACCCATCGTTACCCATTCATTACCAGTGAAAATATTTACTGCTTCGAATACTACTAAGCATAATCGTTATCCTTTAATTCTGTGCAGTGAAGTAATTTCCCAAAACTACTGTTTTTAGCATAGTCTTAATACCCTCACATGCAAAAGACCTATAGAAATTGGGCACAAAAATCTGAGTATAAAATCAAGATAATCTTTACAGTCCCCCATGACTCCAAACAGTTTTATAAGTATCTTATGGGCGTCAATACAGTTTAAGATACTTATAAAGAAGCATTTTTGTAGAGCTATTTTTTTTTAATTAATCTCCTGACACTGGAAGATTGGAAGGGAGTAAAAAGGAATGGCGAGGGAGTTGATAATTCTATTGGCCAGCAAATTAGTTATGAAAAGTCAGGTTATAGGAAGGACTGATGATCCAGTTAACGTATAATTAAATATCCCTTTTAACAAATAAAGCAGATATAATACCAATAAAAGGAAGCAGGAATTGTTTAGTAAAAAATATGCTGAATTAAATAGAGATTCCTTTGATGTGAAGAAATGAAACAGATTTCTGAAATCGCATTATCTCTGTCTGAAAAGAAAAGGCCTCCTCCTCAGCACACTGAAATGTAAGAAATTTCAAGAGAGGATAACAACAAAGAGTAGAATAAAAATGAAGTAAAGTCTATCTAAAGATATAACTGTGAAGGATTATAATATAAAGAGACAGTCCAGAGCTGCAGACTGTAATACATCTGAGAAGAATTGAAGCTTCTGATTTTCTCTTTTCTGGTGATTAAAGCTTATGAAAGTAATACAAATAAAAATGCAAGAATAGAAAAATACAAGTATGAGGCAGGCAGAGATATTGTTGCTGAAGGCATAAAGGATGGTGCTGGAGGTTTTTTAAATTATTTATTTGTATTGAATTTATATTTCTAGCCAATGTGAAATTGTATACATACATTTATATGTATATATGTAGCTATTTATAAAAGTTAAAGACAAAATTTTTGAATAGAACATGTGGGAAACATACTTCTTGCCAATGTACAAAATTGCTAGATAATCCTTGATAGGCTTCGGGGATGGCTGTCTTCTGATTCTGCAGTAGTTATGACATGAACTGTAAGTTTGCTTTGCCAGACACCGGAGAAGAATAAGAGTTGTTATTCTGTTGGTTTTAATTCATCTGGCTGTGGTCTTGTCAGGGATCTAAAAATTCCTTCATGAATCACCTTTCCCAGAAGACAACAGAAAGTCCCCAGACTGAATTCTGTCTTCTGTTTGTCACGAAGTCATCTTCTGGAAAAATATTCTACAACAAATCCCAGACGTTGGTTTGCCTTTTTTTTTTTTTTTTAATTTGTGAAATAATCAGAATTTAGTGACTTCTTAAACATGCAGCAAAGGCAAAATAATTAACCACCATGAAAACCTATATAAGAAGGTGGTAAGTACTTGTTCCTCAAGAAAACTAAAGTCAGAATAGAATATTGAAGGGAAGTAATAATTTGCTGAACAAGTATTGAAATTAATATGATTGGTCAATTATTCTTCAAAGACCAGCTGTATACCAGCCCCTTCCAGTTTTGAAATTCTATGTGAGCATGATATCTTTTTCAGAAACAGCAAATTAAGATTTCTAGGGCATGAAATGAATAACAAGAGACTTTACGGAGTAAAAAAATAAATATAAAAGGTCTTCCTTAAAGGATTTTTAAAAGTTTTTAATATTTTAATTTTTAATGTTTACTTGATTACTATTTAAATGTCTTGAGTGATTCTCTGTCCAAATATAATTTCCTTAACATTTCCCAGAAAATGTGAATTTGATCAATCTTGTTGCTAGTTCAAAATGTGTTCTGTGCATTATGATCCAGCTTTACTGCACAAAGATGATGTAAGCCACCTTTATTCAGATCTAAACATGTAAACTTATTACATTCAGAACATAATAGAAAAAAAGGTTCATTCAGTCTAAATTAAAGTTCTTTAAAAGTCTCTGAGCAATATGACTGTATCATTTGGTTGGAAGGATCTTGCAATTTTTCTTCACTCTGTATGAGGAATTGTTTGCTAAACATAAGTGCATAATAGTCACATTTGCTGTAAATGTTCACTTCACTACATGAAGTATAATGATCTTCCTTTCATTCATATTTTAAAGGTTGTTTTGCAGTTCCTAGATTTTTTTTAAATGCTACTGCTTTGAGTCATCTAATAATTTCATATAATTTATGAAACATCTTTAGACAAGCAGGGCACATTCTTTTCATTGAATTTAACAAAACTGTCTAAAAGAGGCAAGTTCCTATCCATGCTCCTAATTGATTTTCCCCATTCAGGTATCAGAGAGTCAGCTTAGCTTTGTTAGGGAACAACACTTCCAGTAGATATAAGCTCACTTTTTTATTCTCGTTTTCCAGAAACCACATGCGTAGTATTTGGCAGAACACCAAATTTAATAAATCACAACACTCTCTTTGGAATGTGAGTGGAAGATCTCCCTTAGTGTATGACATAGACACACCCTTTAGGCACAAAATTCCTTGTGACTTCATAAACGTGATTATTTCTGATCATTTCTAGGTTCTTCTCTCAACCGTTCCTGAGCCCAAGTCATCCTTTTCATATTCTTAATTCCTGGAAAAATTATCATGTATTTCAAATGCACTTTTTTACACTTTCAGGATTGCAGGGTTTGAAGTCTAATTATACATTCTGCACTAATGAAGAGAGAACTTATTCATGAGACATGAATGCAGAGGGTGAAATAAACAGGAATGTGAGATATGGTGTAGATATCAAGGTGTTTGCACACTATGATTGCAGATTAAAATATTTACTTAAATATAAACTAAAAAAGCAAACACCCTCCCCCCCAGCAACAACAACTCTTTCTATTTTGGAGTTTCTAGAATATAAGTTTACAAGAACATATTACATTCTTTGTCTCTCGCTGCCTCTATATGTATCACAGAAGTCATTTAGGATACCAGGTGGACATGAGTTTCCTAGACATCTACATCTTTCCTATAGGAGATGTTCAATTTCATATTGAAATGTTGTTAAACAAAAGTGGGTTTAAAAGTTA
>VXBX01009821.1:0-19066 GCA_013400415.1 Scytalopus superciliaris | reverse complement strand
GGTGTGAACGTGGGCATATATATATATTAGGTTTTTGAAAATTGCTCTTCGTTTTGCTCCCATCACCTTTCCTTCCCCAGTAAAGTTCATTCATAATTTTGACAACTCATAGTGGGTTTTGTCGTGGCTATTTGGTTAGGGCCTGTGCCCCCTAGCCCCAGATAATCTTAGTTTTGTTCTCAAACTAAGACACTGTGTTAGCCACCTGGAGAGGAGTGCAAGGTCTCCCAGTAGGGTCAGATCACTGAAATAACACATCCATGCCACTGCTACTACCCTGGTATTGCTTTGGTGATGCACTGATGTGGTACTGCCCTGGCCCATCATAGTATCATTGTGTATGCCTACGGGCTCTGTTTGTTTTGTTTGTCAGCTGTCCTGATGGATGGAAATCATAGTTTTCTTTGTTGCCTTACTCCATTCACTTCAGTTTAAAAAGGTACCTGTAGCTACAGCTGTCTTTGCCTTTGCATGACAGATACCATCTACTCACTAGTAACAGGAGATTTTAATATTGTTTTGTTTTCTTACTTAAAGATCTAAAAGGGAATAAATCACACATGTGATAGCTAAAGCTATCAATCAGATATGTAAAGGCTGGACACTTACAGAGATGTGGAGAAATCTGCATCTGTTTTCTAGGATCACACTCTATTTTCTTAAATGCTAGATTTTCAAATTTTATTTGGGAACCCATTTTAGTATCTACTATTGCCGAGGTCAAAATTAGCCCTTGGAATGACCACCAAGTTAATGCTGATGTTTTTCTGATCAAGCCTTTAAAAATTAGTTAATATCCTGTCATCATTGACTATATGGGATTTCCTACACTTATGTAAACAAATCAGACTTCAATAAAAAAAGAGCAAACTCAAGAATAGACCATCATTACCTTGGTGAAATATTCCAGACCTAGCTGAAAAAATACAGGAGTCCTTTGTAGTCAGAAATACAAGTTAAGATCAGAACATTTGATTCTTTTTTAGTGCATAACTAAATAAGATTTCCCTCAGACTCAAACGAATCATCACTAAATCCACATTTCAATAGAGAACAGGAAAACTGGACTGGATAACTCTTGTGCAGTCTGGAGTATTTTACATCACCTATTCATCTATTCACTTCTTCACAATGTTGCCCAGAAATGTTAGAATTCATGCATTGGGGTCCAAAAATAGCTTAGGACTAGATAAAAAAAGTACTTCCCTGGAAAGCAAGATTTAAAAACCACATTCCATAAAATCATTCTCTGTAGATGTTACAGAACATACTAAGCTGGTGGTGTCTAGGTTAAAAATAAACCATTGAAAGAGAGCTTTTATCTGCAACCTGGAGCAGGATTAGCCATCTTTTTGCATTTAGCTAGTATGCATAAATTATTTTTGTACCATTTAATTGCTGAAGGTTCGTACATAATCATTTTGCAGTTTGAGACGATCGTATGGTAAGAAATCCCTTAAGTAAAGGCCTAAGTGAAGATATCTCTCTGATTTCTGCAGGAATCTGAACTGAAATAGATGTCACTGGCCTTCCTGACCACAGCAAGCCTCAGAAAATAGCTATCAATAGCCTTGGTCTTGCAGAGCTGACCCTATTTGAACTGTGATTACTTCTCCAAAATCCACGCAGATTGTATTGGCAACCAGCATGAAGTACGAGCCTAGTCTGTCCAAAGGACTAATAACTTAGCCATGAAGATTGGCTTCATGTGCCATGTTACTCAAGTCTCTTGCAGTTCAGAATGAGCAGTAAATTCCATGGGGAGTCAGAAGATGAATACAGCCCTGCAATATACACCAAATTGCCTTTGCATTATAACATGGTGGTTATAAGACGGTAACAGCACCAAAAGTTTGTGTGTTGACTTGATTTCTTCATCTGTAAGGAATAACAGTGTTACATGGGCAATGGAAGGCAACTGAATCATTTCCTGACAAACGACTGGAGAGCACTGTGGTGCCTACTCGTGTTTACCTCAAGCTTTGCTATGTCTCTACACATCCTACCCCATGAGCATCCAAACTCTGCCTTTGCCACTGAAGGAGTGGTCATACTGAGACAGCACTGGCTAACACTCCATACATGTGATTAAGTCTCTGTGCCAGTGGGCAGGGTTTGTACCAATAACCTTCTCAAGAAACAGTAAAAGCCTTAGTAACTAAGTCAGGGCACATGCATGATAACATTGAGAATTTATTTCCATATCTATTTGCAAGGTACTGTTTACTGAAGTCCAACCACTGTTTAGTCCTCCGTAACATGCTCTTTCTCTCTTGCTTCCTTCTCACCCCTCTGCATTTGGTTATTCAGATTTCTACAGATGACACCAGAGGAAATGGAGAATGCTTGCAGAATCTGCTGGGTGAGTGTGAATCCAAAGCAAACACACCGTTTATTCAGAAATATTTTAGGCTGTTTTCAGGAGCCAAGAGAATACTGATTTTTGATTGTGCTTACCTCTTAAAGAGGAGTACATGAATCTCTGAGCTAACTTTCCATTTCAATGGCTACTGAAAGAAATCTGTTCTGGGAATTGCTTTTTCTTACTTGTATAAAAATTCTTTTATGCCATTAAGATGCTTTGCAAAGAGAAACAAGATCTAGAGGCTTGTCGAGGCACAGTTTTCACTACCCACTAGAGTTAGTCTCATTAAAATGGACCTTATCTCCTCACTGCTGCACATACTGTCAGTTTATCACAGATCATCTGACATCTTCAAACTGGAAAGCATGACGTAAAGCCAGAAAAAGAGCTCAAGAGTGAAAAAAGTCAAAATGAAAATTAAAAAGACTTTGGAGTAGCAGCTCACAGGAAAAGATGGCTGTATATAAACTTGACAAGTCTTCAGGGTGCCTATATGCCAGCCAGAGAGAACAATAAGCGTTTAGGGCTGTGTACCGCTCTCTGCCCTCACCCAGCTCTGCAAAGGAGCAGAGCACAGAGTCAGAGCCATGCACTCAGAAATAACCTTCTTAGGAAAGCCCTTCCAAAAAAAAACCCCGCAGGGACACCTTCCTGTCTCTCCTCCACCACAGCCCAAAGAGCATGGACAGAGCCATGAGGGGCTACATCTGGCAAAGGCTGCTTGTCCACCATCCTGACCCAATCCTGTGTCCACACAGGGCAAGCCAGCTCAGGTCTTTCAGGCAGTTCTCAAGGGCAGCGGGCCTTAGTGTTGATTTACTGTTTAACTTTGGGCTGGGAGCTAGGAAACAATGGAAGCACTCAGATGAGAGAAGACAAAAAAAGCCCTCTGAGACTTTCTGTGAGTCAATGAGGAGCACAAATCCTCCCCTCTGCCTGACAAAAGATAACAACTGGAAAACTACCAGGAGGCAGAGAGAACACTGAGAAAGCCCTGGATGCAGAGTGGCGTGGCTGAGGAAGACAGAGAGCTGAGGTGGAAGAGAATCATCATATCTGCCAGGGAAATGAAAACACCTTTATCCCTCACACTGGCTGGGAAGTGACAGCTCCTGGCAAAGAGCTGCTGCTGACCTTTCTCCTAAAACTGGAGGGCAAAGCCTCAACTGGATTTCTGCAGCACTCAAGTGGGCTTGGCAAGGGAAGTCCTTGGTTCATGGATGAGGATGGCCACACACTGCAGGTGTGGCTTTTGGCGTGGCCTCACTGACACTCCTTCCCTTCCTGAGGATGGAAATGCCTACAGAGGGAGCTTGCTGTGGGAGATGTAAATCCTTCTGTTGGTTTCTGCGTGATGGCAGTAAATTCTTTTATTGCTTCTTAAGCTGAATTTTCCATGGTCAGTTTTCCTAGGAGACTCTTTTTGCATGTATTTCTTTGTCTCCCAGACAAGACCAAGACAGATTTGAAGCCAGACCATTGCGATAACTTAGCACCATATAACAAGCCAGGTTCAGTAGGGGTGGGGAAAACAGAGAACCTGGGGATTGACAGGAAGAGAAATTTAAATGGTGAAATAGAGTCTTGTTCACTGTCTGGGTATTCAGTGGGTTTTCAGCAGGAAGAGAGGCTGTGGGACAAAGCAGTCCTTTTTATAGCTATAGGTGTATATATATATGAATGCATATTGAATATTTAGATTAAACCCCCCTCTTATCCAATATGTAAAATGCACAGGTTTATAACTTGAACCCAAGACTTTACCTCTGACAGTCCCTCTGCTCCCCCAGATACCTTTGTCCCAGGCAGTCCCACTAGAGAAACAAACAACAAAAAAAAGAAAACCAAGCCCAAACCAGCAATAGCAGTACAGAAACAGAAAGGCTTTCTTATAAACTGCCTTTCAAGGGCCCTGTAATTGAACACACAAGACTGTGGTGTGTCCTTCCCTAGGGGACTTGCCTCATCCACCTCCCCCAGCAGACTTTGACACTGGAAAAGCATTTTTCCAACAGGAGCAACCTAACCCTGCCCACGCTGACCTGCCTGTGGTACCATGCACTGCCTTCACTGATAAAACATCTAAATAGGGAGCTAAGGTGGATCTTAACATGAGAAAAATAGCCATGACTGGAGGATGAATGCTGAACTAGAAAATCCACAGGGAAAACCCTGCTGGGAGGTGTTGATTTTGCTGTGTTTGCTGCATGTGCAAGTGACATCACTTAATGCGTTATAACGGCTAATGTGTTATTAAAGGAAAATGGGATTGAAATGAAGGATTCTGGATGTGGGAGGCAACCCTTTAAATTTCCAGCTGTAAATACTGAGTTTGTGAATGAGCCACTGCCATAAGGTGCTTCGGAAGAAAACCCTAGCTAATAACTGGAGAAAATCACATGGCACAAAACTCTCCGAGCACTTGGTCTGGAGGCTGTGTGTCCATTAGAGGAAATCAGAAAGCCAAAACAGACACTGTATAATTTTTCTGTACTTGCAATAACCATATCACCAGCACTCAGAGGGTGGTTCACTTTAGTATAATAAAGCACTTTATTCCACCCCATCACAACTAAGTATCCTCATCAGATGGTGTATCACAGTGGCTAGAATTCATTTTTCCATGAAGGAGATATTGCACCCTGTAAGGCATTAGTCTATAGCTCCAGCAATGTTTTGATTGTTTTTAAGGGGGCGTAGCTTTCTCATAGCTTTTAAAAGACGAACTTTTAATTTAGTAAAAAGCAAAAAGTCTTTTCATTTTTACTATTTAGCAACTTCCTTGGTAAAATATTTTGTCTAAATTGCAGTGTTAATCCAGTTGTTTCACTGCATGTGGGATCCTTCCTTTCTAGGCACCTTATTGCATTAAGTCTTTGGGAGCACTAAAACCAGCAGAGCTGGTAAGGTTTGGGACTTTCCTTTTTTTTTTGACCTGGAGCCAACTATCTGAAGGTTGGACAAAGAAAAGTCTGAACTGGACTCTTCTCAGAGGTGCAGCTGGATAGAAGAAGCGATAATGCATGCAAGTTGGCATACAAGAAATTTGGATTAGATATTAGAATTATTTATTTTTTTCACAGAAAGGGCAGTCAAAACACTGGATCAAGAGCCCACAGAAGCTGTGGTCTCCATCCTCAGCAATATCAGGAACCAATCTGGACAAGGCTCTGCACAATCTCATTTAATTAGTGCTGCTTTTTGTAGGGGTTACCCTTCATGACCCCTGACTGCCTCCCAGCCTGAATTATTCTATGATTTTATGATCAGCATGGAAAACAAGAAAAAGGGGAAAGCAGCATAGGCAATTTTACAAGCTCTTCATATTCACCATACTCCAGAGCCAGACAAGACCAAGTGGGATCCCCAAACTTCATACACTGCTAGCCTCTACTGAAGTGCATACAGATACCTGGGAGCTGCAGCAGTTGTTGAAGGGGGCAGCTGGGTAAGATCATTCTTTCTCCATGTTCAGGAGCCTTGGTGGGCTGAGGGTTTTTAAGCATTTGTTGTACACATGGGCATTTCCATGTGCCCTTTTGACATCATATGTGATGTCTTTCTGGAGTGGCAGTGAGAGCTTTCTGGCCGAAAAGTCCTGAGGTTAGTGTCACAGAGCCAAACTGTGCTCTCAGCTCTGCTGCAACCACTCTGAGGTTTGACTGGGTGGGTATAACCAAGACCACAAGTAGTAGTGAGGGTTTCTGCAGTTCATTTAAGTGTTAGAAATTTCTTGACTTTTAATCCTTGAAGTTATTCTAACTCCTTGCTGACATATTTCTGTATTTTGGATTTATATATTTATGTATCTCTAAAAGCAGTAAAACAATCTACAGATGCATGTTAATGTCATAATATAATCCCAACGATAAGCAAGAGCTTTTTGGAGGCCACCTTAAACCCTGCTGAAACTTAAATGCGAGGTTGTTATTGTGGCATGTTTACTCTGACTTTTAGCTGCATTTTACTGTTTGGCTTCCTAAATCTCATCAGAGAAAGGATAGCTTAGCTCCCTTGGAGGCTGTGCGGCTATGAAATGATGACTGTTGCCGTGGGGGAAGGGGCTGCACTCTATGTGACATGATTTGTAGGACCCTCTATAAATCATTTACCAGCATGCCTTCACTGCAAGCTTACAATTTGTGGAGCTTTAAGAAATGCAAGGAATAACAACAGGCAAAGGAAAAAAAGAAACAGAAGGAAAAAAAAAAAACAAACGCACAACAAAAAAAACAGATGAAGAGATTGACATCTCTAAAAGCCTTGCCTGGAAAACCAAAAGCCTGTATTTAAGTCATAAGGACATGCACTGAAAGCATTTTAATGGATGAGCGCCTTACTGCACCGCCACCACGTGTAACACAAATAGCTGCTCTGTGGCTTCAGAGGCAGATGGGGAGGGTGCTTGGCCAGCCCTGCCAGAGCCGTGTGGCTGCAACCCTCGTGTCTCCCTCTTGAAGTCCTTAATTAATCACCCTGCCATGTACATAAAGTGGAGTTGAGCAACAAAGCAAAGGACTGAGCATGGAAACCCGATTGGAAGATCAAAGGATTCTAAAAGGGGAGAGCAGTATCTTCCATTTCTGTCACAGGGTAACACCCATGTGTGGTTGCGGATAACACCGGAGCAACCGCTGGGGAGCTAAAATGGAGGCATAACATTGTTCTTACTGCTGAATGAGCTGTCTGGCATCATTCTTATGCCAAGTGGAAGTGCTGATACAGATTTCAAGTGATAATTAATGTCATTCAGCATTATTATAAATAGAAATTCTGTCTCAAAAAATATTTCTCCTTTTGATGATGTATTTGGTGATACAGCAATCCTCCTTCCATTGTCAGGAGCTTCACTTAGTACTGTACAGCATGGTAATTAAAAAATAAGCACTCCACAATACCAGTAATAACTGTATTAAGTGGATGAAGAAATGAGGTATTTTTGAATGGGATTCAGAGTTGTTTCCACTGCAGGTCAGAAGTGACCAAGATATTGAAAGCCTTTTCTACCAAAGATGGACCTTTTAGATGTGACAGGTAGCAATGGGTCTGTCTCAAGGATGGGGCCAAGAGCCCCAAATACCCTGATGAAGCTGAGTTCATTTTTCCCTATTTTATTGCCTGAAAGAGACAGACCCTGGAGATTCAATCTTCCATAGACCGCAGTCCCTTCCCAGGGAAAATTTGCTCTGGAGCTGAAACAAGAGGTGCTAGGTCAGCATCCTATATATGGTGAAAGCCAAAGAAAGTCCTTCAGAGAAACTGTAAATTATGTACAAGATGTTACAACATTTGGTAAGGTAGGCTCACTCAAATTGTGTCTAAGTACAAGCCTATATAAAGGGTAGGGATACAGAGTGGAAATCACTCCTGGAAATGGGCAAGCAGAGTAATCCTGCAATAACAGCAAAGACTTTAAGGTCATAATGGAGAAGCAGCTGAACACAGGCTGTGAGGGCAAAGCAGCATTAAAAAGAGGTAAAATAATCCCTACATACAAAGAAGGGAATGTGAGCAGATTCAAACACTGGCTTTTTTAGGTTGTATATAGTCAGATGAGGCCAGTTTCTGACAATGCTCAGTTCCAGACTTAATTTTTTTAAATAAAGTTGTAGCAAAACTGGTGACAGCACAGAAAAAAAAAGCCACAGGAAGTGCCACAAAAATAGTTCAAGAGCTGTAAAAAGTGTTTTAAAGNAAAATGGACTGTGAGGCGATGATTACAATGTGCTATTGCCCTCATGAAACAGTGGGAACCATAAAGATTTTTAGCATGGGAGGCTCAGTAACTGGAATCTGACATGGTAGGAATGGTAGGAATGCATTTTTAATAAGGGTCTAAAGCTCTGATCGAGGTATCAATGGAACTAATGAATCCTCTACCCCTTAGTGTCTTCTGATCAGGACGTACAGTTTCACCAAGCAGAAGTTGTGTTTTTGTCAAACATGCTTTTGGCATCTCCCTTATTTTATGAAAATCAACCTTTAGCACTTCTAATGGCTGAGACCCTTTGTGTCAGTAAAGAGAAGGAAACAGAAGGGCCCAGAAATGATTGCTGATTATATTTTTAAATACTCAGTAATTACAGCAAGTTTTAAATAATTGAAGAAAGTAGTTTGAACGAAATCTCTGATCTGTATTCTTTACAAGAAATTCCTGGCTCACAAGCTTCTTGCTTTTTGCTCCTTGCAGAACCGTTCCTGGCAGGAACACACGAGCATTTAGCAGATTTTTCCCAGTGCTCCAGCTCTTGATGGCAAAGACTGAGAGTTTGGAAATGCCCTAGGAAGGCTGTCAAGAGCCAGAGGGCACTGGGCAGTGACAGCAGACTTGCAAGCCAAGAGCAGCCTCACTACCAGCATGTGTGATAGCTGCTCTAATCACCACCTGTGTGGACCTTAGCCCAGGTAAGACTCAAGAGAGCATTTCCTTCTGCATTTATGCCAGTATTAATGCTCTGAGTTTTGGTTTCCCTTGTCCAAGATACAGAAACTGATCCTGCCCATGGGATACAGGATTCTCTTTTCCAGAAATAATATCTAGAGAATGATCAAAGGCATAAATAGTCAGTGGATTAAATGGTAGCTGTGGATGTTGGCTTATATGAGCTTCCAGTTGAGTGCCTGCCACTGATTTTGAAGTGCCTAAACTAATGACACTAGAGACTGAAAACATTGCCTAGCTGTGCTTGATCTCCATGTCCCAGAGGAGTAATAAAAGCAATAATAACTAATACCACCAGGAACTGCAACATGCCCCTAGTGACAGTGCACAGGGAGCAAGCAAAGTGGAGTAGGAATCTGTTCCCCCAACTCACCATAACAATGTTCATGTGCAAGATCATGTTTTGCACCATTTTCAACATGATTATGGAATTTATTCCAAAGATATAGCAGGACCTTCAGAGTAGAGGGTGAGAGAAAAAATATAATATAAACAGCTCTTGAAGAGGCTGGGAAAAGTGCAAAGCAGACTAACACTCAGGGACACCCTCACTCGGGTTCTGTGGTAGGGAATGAACATTAACAACTGAGGCATTTGAACTTCCTATTCAGATTTCTACAGCCAGCCCGAGTTTGCTGATTTGATTAAGGATTGACTGTGCCCATGTGAATTTAAATTGATTTCTCATTGCAGGATGAATCCCTCCGTTACTGCAAGAAAAGGCACAGCAGCTGAAGTCACCTTTACAGGTCGTGCTGACATGGGAGAAAGAGGCTAGAGGGGAGAAAGATGCTGATGTGATAATGAGCAAATATATTTTAATTAGGCAGTGAACTGAATATTTTTCCTGTTTTCTGGTCTGGATCCTGAGTGGCAGAAGAGAAAGAAGGATGCAGGACAGGAATGGGGTAGGAGAGCACCAGGGTGAATGGGATTTCTACCAAATGGCTTTGCTCCTGATATGAACCCTGATCTCCCATGGCTGGGTGTCCTTCTTGATCTGATATGCACTTTTTTTGTTTTCCCCTGTCTACTGCAACAAGCATTCATGTAAAATTCTGACAGGCGCAACTTTGGAGGCCTCCCTAGTTTCTAAAGGAGAAGTAAGCCAGGTGAACCCTGAATTCACCCTGTAGATGACAAGGACTGTTTTCTGACCGGTTTTCTTTTACTGTTACCCTTGTTCAACTCTCTAATATCATTGATGCTTCAGTCAAGTGCCTTGAATCTACAAGCGACATAATTTGCTGAACTATCAGCATTCCCCATCAATAATGAAACTAAAAACATAGCTTAATAGATAACAAGGCTAGAGCAGTTGACAGTGCTGCACAAACTCTTGCTGCTGAGTTTATTAGACATTTTATAGTCCTGGGAACTAAAGATAATGGATCCTGTTCCCATATGCAGCATCAACAAGAGTTGGGACTCCGTTGTGCCATTGATCTATGAGGCAGCAGTGAATACAACCCAGACACAAATACTAAAATTAATCAATCCTAAGCTGTTAAAGAGACACCATGAAGCACTTTCCAGTTTTCAATTCTTGCTTTCTTATCTCCATTCCATGAAATACCCTCCTAAGAGTTTTTAAACGTAACTGTTTGCTGTAGACTTTGTGATCAGGTTGAGAGGAATTGCCCTGGTGGATCAGAGAATAGGGATGAAGTTTAGAGTCCATTACCCTTAGCGGGCACTTCTTTGCTCCACCCACTCCCTATGAAACAAAAGCCTTTTGGGGATTGCTTAAATTTTTAAAAAGTGCTGCATGGTTATGTTCATACAGGTTTACTGTAGGGTTCAGAAAGTTATTCTCCTTGGATGACTGGAAAACAAACTTTGCTTTGTTTTCAAGTACAGAAACCTGTAAGTATATGCAGCCAAGAGAATTTCAAAAAAGTAAAATAGGCATTAGTCTGAACCTGAGCAACAATGAGTACTACTCAGGTGCTAACACTGGCTACTTCAGAAACTATGATACCTTATGATAGCCTGTGAAGCTGCCATCGTTGCTGCAATCTCAAATCCATTTCTATTTAATCTACATCAATGTGCTCTATTTTAGCTGTTTAAAATACATCATATTCAATATCCACAAATTCTTTTAAAGCAAGCATTCAAGAAAAAGAAAAGCTCTAAAATAGCAGCCTGTAGACTGACATCTACAAGCATAAAGCAGAGACAAGAGAAAAATGCCATGATATAAAAGCAGTTTTCAAAGCAAGGAGAGACTGTCTGGCTATGTACACAAAATGAAAGTTTCACCAAGACATTATCTCATAAAATAGTTTGGAGAGTTCCTACTCAAATGTAGGGTTATGAAAAGGAAAGACGATCAACTCACTCCTCCTAATTATGGATGCCAAGAGGATCTGATGATGGCCTCAGGCACTTTTGTGACTCCATATGCCCAAAATCTCTGCAAAATCACATGAAGTGGTGTTTGGTATTTAACCTTGCTGTGCGCTTTACTGGAAGAATTAATGCTACTTGGGTGCAAAGGCTCTGAAAAATCATGAGGACTTTTCAGTAATTAATATCAAGTAAATAATTAAAAAAGATGGATGGAGAACTAAAAAAGAGACTAAAGAGACTTAAACTCATGACATGCATTCATTAGTTTGGTAAATTATTTTCTCCTATTCGTATCTGAATGGATGGGCGAATAATGAGTATCTTAGAGTGTGGAGCATCTCACACCTGGGAGGAGACCTGGTTGCTTTGCACACTGAATCATTCTGCTCATTTGGACAGTGAAACACAGTAGCTATTTAACAACACACCCAAGTTTACAACCTGAGGTAGAAGCAATGTCGTCATTTTGAGAGGAGTTAGACTGCTAGTGCTAGTATGTGTATTTAAGAGATGAGTTACTCAATGACTCTGCGAAATCCGGACTTAACTTGCAGAAGCAAAACAAAAAATCCTCTACCCACCTGCACAGGCTCAGTGGGTGCAGTGAGCTTTGCATGATTCATTACTCATGTGATAGACATTTTATTGGTGCTGACCAAGAAAAATGCAATTTTTGATACTAAAGAAAGCTTATTAGGAAAGTTGCCCATTAGGATGCACCTCGGTAAGTGCAGTAACTGTTTGAACTGTTGACTCAAAAGAATGAAACAAAATCTAATATAGGTGCAAGGGGAATAATGCAATTATTGGTTTTGGCAAAATTCTGTTACCCCCAAAAGAAATCATCTGAAGGCTTCAGTATAGATGATGGTTTGAGGAAAGTGTTCAAGAAAATTTAGCAGAATTCAAATTGAACTCTCCGACAGCATTGAGACTATGATTGGCACATGCAGTACCTTATGTAAAGAGCTCAAAGGGTTCCTGTCAACATTAAAAACAGTCCAAAATAATTATATTTACTGCTACAAAGAAACCATGTTATGCTTACTTAAAATTCTTTCTTTTTTCACATTTTTCTAAAAGAGCTTCCTTTTTAAACAATCATTTTAAGCGTACCAATTATTTGAACATCTGAAGCCCAAAAAGCTACTCTCATCACACAGCTGTACTTTACACCCCAAAACATAGATGCAGTCATAAACATATGCCCTAACTATAGGCTAGCCTCTTCACACCAGAAAAAACTCATGTGCTGAAGAGAGAGGTGACCATCACACCACACAGCCCAGTGTCCAGAGTGAAGGGCATCAGGTGAGCAGAGCTTTACCCCTAACTGTGCTACTCACATGGTCATTGACCATCTGATCTGATGATTCCAGATGCATTACTGCCACGAGCTGCAGTTGGAGGGATTTGCATTTGTGTGTGAACGATGCCCATGGCAGAGGGTTGCAACACGCAGAGTCATGAATGGGCTGCAGCCTCAGGGAAAAGTGGAGAAAAATCATGACATGCTGGGAACTACTGTAACACTCATGTTCAAACACTGCTAAAATAAAAATCTTCATGAAGCCCAGACAAGAGAGCTATTTTGGATTAAAAAAATAAAAATCAAAGTTTTGAAAGATTTGCATGGAATTGTTTTGTTTCTGAGTTTTCCCTTTCCCCTGTCCTCACCCCATGAGGAGAGAGCAAGCTGGTGGTCCCTCCGTCTTTCTTCATTAAGTGAATAATTTAATCTTCACACTCCACCAGCTCAGTGACCCCTAACAAGCAAAGGAAACTCCCAATCTTTCCCTGCTGGTACCTACTGCCTCGAAGGCAAAGCAATAAAGCATGGCCTTACCGGCTTGGTGTCCTCCTTTAGCCAGGCAGATTTAACCTCCCTTCTCTGCTCAGGAGGTCTTCCCAGCTGCTGAAACCTCTTACCAGCCCTGCTGCCTGGCTGAGCAGGTAGCTTGCTGTGCAGAAACAAGCTGGACAGCTGACCTTTAACCTGCACCTGCCAGAAATGTGGGCTGCACCTCAGGAGCCTCGAGAGGGCATTCAGCCCCTTGCCTGTGCACAGAGACCTGCTGATCCTTGCACAGCCCCAGAAGGACAAAGGGTGAAATAAGACTTTGTTAATACGGCACAGAGGGGAGAGCTGGTGGCACCTGGGCAGCTATGGGGGACAGTCTGGCCATGGAGACAGTGGAGCTACTAAGACGAGACTGCACCTCAACAGCACAGATTAGTCTGCACCAGGCCTCCCATAATGCCCATGCTGAACTGTGCAAACCATGAATGAAACCCCCAAAATAATTAAACATCATCTACTTTAACAGCCACTAGCAGGAAAATAAATAAGACATCCCAATAGAGGAAGATAGAGTAATTTCATGTTTACACTTCCAAGGGAAAAGGGAATTTGAAACAAACAAAACATCTCTTTTTCCTTGCAGAGAGAGAAACTGCCTGTCAAAGCAGGACCATAGTGACACTGAGGACTCTGCAAAATTCTTCTGTTTGCTTCTGCATTTGATTAGCTGCCTGCATTATATGTTTTAATTTCCTGCCATTGAAGCACGTTGCTGTGATGGTGATAGACGCTATAGAAATTAGTAAAATAAATAAATAAAAGTTCAGAACACTTTTGACCAAGTCTGCACTAATTAGTACATAAGACAAACAGACAAACATTTTCTGGGATTTGTGTCAACCATATCCAGATTCCTCCCTTTCTGGAAATGGAGATAGAGAAAGGCAGCAGATGGTGCTGGGAATACTCCAAGTAAGATGTCTCCATTCAGACCCAGATATTAGTGGCAAACCATAGAGATAATAAGCACTGTGGAGCAGCGAATATTTAATGTAAGGGTAGTAAAAGAGCAAGGAAAGCAATATTGCAAAATGGCTGGTGAAAGGCTAACCAGAAACTGTTCAGAACTTGGGTGGGTGGGAGGCTCCACCTGTGATGGAAAAGCTGATCTAGCAGGAATACATAGAAGTGGGAAGGGGAAGGAGAAGAGGACTATCCCCACGCAGAAATAAGTGAGTATGTAGATGAATCTTGTTAACAGTTACATTTATATATAAAACACCATATAAACCATAGTTTAGAACACCAAAATACTTCTGGACTTTTTTAAAGAAAGCAAAATAGTAATAACTGTAATTAACACAGGGTTCAACCAAGAGCATCCTGAGAGTTTTACAGGCAAAACCAAAGATTTTCTGTAGTTTCAAAGTGAAGAAAGAACTTGTCTGATTGACAGCAGAAAAGAAATACATAAAAATAACTCCTTTCCAAAACCAAAGTGGAGTTATTATTTCTTGCAGAGCTTCTACCACAAGCCATCATCATCCTCTCCTGGCTGGCTTTCCTGTAGAAATTCAAAGGTATGACACATATCCTCAAGCCATGTAATATCACTGCTTTTGCATTGTCTATGCAGTTCTGATCAAATTTTCTATGATCAGAAAATTAATCTTGGCTGGAAACAGGAAACCAGAGGGATATTTACTGGACACAGTCAGTATTAAATTATCAGGTGTTTGGTATTTTTTTCTAGGGTACCATCATTTCTCAGACAAATACAATCTCAATTTAGGCTATAGGTGTAAATTCTAATCTCAGTAATAACATCTCCCATCATATTGCACTGTCACCTGCATATACTTTGCAATGCAAATTGCCCCAAACACATCTTTCCTTTCAGCTCACACCACTAAATGAAGGTCTATAGCCTGAAGTCCCATGGCATGCATTTTTGGCTTTGCACAATCTAACATGTATACTTTGACATCAATGTCATCACTGTCCACCATAGTAACTGAATCTCTGCTGTTAAAAAACTCTTGCTAGGAATTGTATCTTTACAGAACAAGGAAGTTTTATCAGTGTTGCTTTTGTTACAGCTTCGAAGGAGTTACCGAACAGTCAGTGCTGGTTCCATTTTTTATTCAGATAACTGTGGTCTGTACCTAGGGAGGTGTCGTGGGTTTGANCACCGCATGGAGGGAGGGCAAGAGGGCGAGGATACCTCCCCCACTAGATTTATACTCAACTTGACATCAGATGATATGAAATACCTCTTTGGTTGCTTCTGTCAGGTGATACTTCCCCCTCTGAATCTACGGAGTGCCCCATGGCCCAAAAACTGAGGCCTGCTAAATTTGGTTTCAGGCCTAACTAAACTAAGGCCTTAATCTAAGTTTTTTGGGGGTTTATTCAACCCATCACAGAGGTGTGCAGCAGAAACAAGGCTAACAGCAGAGAAAGTGGACCGCTGACATAGCTGTGCAGTAAGGGCTGTAAGTAAGGAAGCACTGAGTAAAATCTTGGGGTTGGAGGAACCCTGTAATACACAGTCATTCAAGGATGGACCAACCATCTTGTCTCAGGACCTGCTGTTCAACACAGTAACTCTCATATTGGTATCCCAGATCTCACAAATGTTCTGCTAAATTCACCTCACCTCAACAGCGTGATTTGGTCTCAGCCAAAGCACAAAAATTACCCACCAAACCCTATCCGGGTGTCACCAGATGGTTTGACAAAAGTTGTCACCAGTCATACAAGGACCAGCATCTTCTGTAGCTATCTCCCACTGATGGCTGCAGGAGGAATGAAGCTTCAGCCACAAAAATCCTGCATGCTATGCCAGATACCTGCAGCACCCAGACCTGGCCATCACCAGCTGCTGGTCACTGCCACCACCAGCCACAGCCCACACTTTTACCAGGAGGAGTTCTTGATTTCCTGCATCATGTCATTGTGTTTTGGACATGTCTCCTCACCACAGGTAGTGCAGTGGCACAGAAGAGCAGAGGCAGCTGTCAGGGTGGCAAGGAATGGCTAAGGAAAGAAAAAGTGACAGCTGGAGCCTACAGAAAGCTGTAGGGGACAGGGGGAAGGTGGAGGACACAGTGTGCAGGCTGGCATAGCCTTCCATCATGTCCTACAGAGACAGCCCTGCCTGCAGAAAGCTCAGCTGAAAGACAGCCATGCTCAAAAGCACCTAGAGAACAAATTGGGCAGCTGTGGGGAAAAATGCATTTCACTGCAGATGTGTCGCTATGAAAATAGACCAACCCTCTGACTGGACAGCCTGCATGTATCTAACTAACACAGCAGGCTGAGCACTAAAGGTGTCAATTTGTCGTAGCACAGTAGAGTCTGGCAGGGAAGATGTACGTGAGTGGGAAAGTCGAGTCCATCATTGCATCCAGTGCAAAGTTCAGAAGGGAGAAGTTTAATGCTATCTGGGAGGTTACTGAAGAAGTAATCAATACTGCTTATCTGTGTGCCTTTTCCAGCACACTGACGAGTTTGCAGTGAAGGACAGGGGGTGCCTGCTGATGCATAATTGAGATGCCAACAGTGCCATGGCCAAAGTGGCAAAGGAGCACCTTGCCAGACGTGGGTTCCAACATGTCAGCCCATGATGCTTGGCTGAGAGTGAAGGGCATTGGCCAGGTAGAGCACCCTGTAGGGCAGCCAGAAGCACGTTATAGGCAGTTGTTTGCTCCCAGCATTGTTAGAGAAAATTTTGAGCATCACCTAATGCTGCCTCAGCGCCATGTTCAGAGCATCAGTCCAGTGCTGGTCTGAGCCTCACGTGTGTGACCTCAGTGATGGGGCTGAGGGCCCTGCAGGGTGGCAGGTTGTCTCCATGATAGATGGACAGCCTTCCTTGTATCATGTGCCAGTGGCATATGACTGCACTTGCAGGCTCTGAGGAAGTGCTACAACTAGTCAGTAACACTGCTTTTATTGCAATGCAAAGGAGCAGGGCTGCCATGGTGCTATCCTGTAAGCGCCACTGCAAATTCAGCTTCTGAGTGTCCTCATAGGCATTGCCTCCCAGTTTTGGGTGCAGATGCAGATGATTTGGGGGAGTTTTTGTCAAGGCCACATATATCATCAGTACTGTAAATGATTGCAGTGGCACCAGCTCCTGTCCTTGACTGTGCTTCTTTGTCAAGCATGGCAGTGATAGCAATCACTCAAGTGTTTTGCAAAGCTGCAGATCACTATTGCCATTCTTCGTATAAACAAGAACTAATTAATCTTCACCACATCTTTGTGAAGGAGGTACATATTATCATTTATTATCTTTCATGTTTTACAAACATAAACTGAGATGGCAAAACAAAAAATGATTTGCTGATGACCAAGCAAGATACACACATCATGGACAGTAAATACAGTATTGCTCAGTGAAAGAAGGCAGACTGTGAGATTCCCAGGTTTTATTTTAATGCAGATAATGAAGAATAGCCATCATAATAAACAGCTGTTCTATGAAATGGAGGCTTTCTGCTCTGAGAATAAATCAAACAGCAGCCGGAATATTCTACTCATTTTATTGTGACAGAAATAATAAGATGAAGGACCCAAATTTTGAAACAGAGCGGCAGCTGCACACATTTGGTTTTGGTTTTTAAAAAGAATGTATTTCCCATTTAGGCTTCAAAGTGGCTGCTCTGTCAAAAGGCCCACTGACATATTGAACCTCTTGACATTTTGATTTTTAATTTACGCTGAAATATTGCAGAGGGATCAGTTAAGTGCTGAACTTCATTTTTCTTTTAGTGTGCTGCAGTCAAATGGAGTGGAGCTGTATCTTTAAAATCTTGCCCCATTTTGCGTGTAGTAGGGACACGGAAAATTGTCTTTCTGTGAGTGCAAAGGCAAGAAAAGATATAGAAAGCTTGCTGAAAAAGAACTGAAAATTGCCTGTTTCACTCTAGCTTTGTCTCAGTAAGATGCTTCCTGTCTGCAGAAATAGTAGTTGTTTCCTATCTTCTTATTCTGTATATCAGCAATTACACTGGCCATTTTAAGAAGCTAGTTATAAATGCGGATTATTTTCTTGTCTGGTCAAATGTTGAATAATGATTTAGTATTCCTGTGCCACATTCTTGCAAAGCACTTCAAACTGATTTGAGTACATGAGCCTGATCTTTTCAAAATCTTAACTGAGCAAGGAGTAGCTGAAATTATCCTGAAGAAAAAGCACTCAGGTGGCTCATCATTTCTTAGCTGTACGAGGTGAGAAGGGGAAAGACAAGATAGTGGTAAAAGAAAGGGAAAAATTTCCTGGGAACAAGCTCAAGATGCATCCAAAGGAAAAGCCCTTAGGGCCTCCAAAGAGGTAAACAACTATCATTAAACCATCCTGCAGCTCTTCAGCTCACTTACCTTCCTTTTTTACTTACTTTCTTGTAGACAACCCTCACACAGTGTTGTGCCCTGGATTTATTAAATCCTTATATGATGTGATAGATGCCTTTTCCATATTTTTATTCCCTAAGTTCTGGGCACCATTCCTAGCATTCTAAAGTTTTCTCCTATTAAACAATACAGTTAAAGACTAGTCTGAGGAAGTTGCCTCTCTTTGTGGTGGGCAGAGCACCCGGGCAACCAGCACAAAGACAGATTCAGGCCATAGCAACACAGGAACAAAATTGGGGTAAAAGGGAGACCTGCCTCTGCATCTACCTATATTGGTCATATAGAAATGGCCCAAGTAAAGAATTGCTCCAGTGCCAAAATTAGAAGACATGAGCATCAAAAGGCAGTACTCTCTGTGATAGGCAGGTTTCCCCATGCTGCCATATTTCATTATAGCCCAATCCAAGAAGGTTTGTTGCAGCTTTTGCCATTGCTGCTGCCCAGGCATACAAAGAGACGCTTGTTTGTACTTGTCCAAGGGGGGAACCTTAAGCATTGAGAAATTTGCATTCTGCTAAGCAAGCCGGAGGTGAAGCAAGACACAATGTGTGGTACTTGCAGTCACCTGTTCTTTTATTTTTGGATGTGAGAGGGGAGGGGCACTGTGTGGTTACATGTTTCTCTGCCAGACAAGGTGGTGCCACACTGAGGATTACTGCTTGTTATGGTTTTGATTTTTTTT
>VXBX01009820.1:11407-23472 GCA_013400415.1 Scytalopus superciliaris | reverse complement strand
CTCTTTTATGGAGTTTTCCAAAGCTTTGGTGCAAACACTACAGACTTGCTCTTTGTGTGTGTGTGTGTCTGTGTTAAGTGTATATTAATTTCTAAAAGCATGACTGACTTGTACTCTATGACTAAGGCTCTGTGGCCCTGTGACTAAGGTACATGTGATAAATTGAATATTTGGATTCAGGTTCCAGAAGTGGTAGTGAGGCTGTTGGAGGAAAGCAAAAGACTTCCAGATACCATTCTGACATTGCTCAAGAATGGAGGGTAATTAATTTCACTGTTTGCTTGAAGAACATGAAAGCAGCAGCTGTAATACTATATAAGACTATTTCTACTAAATGGAAATGAATACAATTGTTTCTTGAAAATGTCCTGCCTGGCCAAAGAATGGTTAGGGAGAAGGCACACTTGATTGACTAGTTCCTATTAATTGAGGGAAAGAACAGACCAAACGGAGAAAATAGAAGGCAAGGTTTCCCAGGTGGAAGGTTGAAGGAACAAATTCCAGGATCTTCCATGAAAATAACACAGGAAACCTGTGTTTTTACTGTGCTAAACTGAATTACTTGCAAATTCCATTACAAACCAGAATGCCATAAACTCTCCTGGAATGATACTATGTCTCAGCTCCACTTCTGAGAAATAAAAGAAGTAGGGAGGCAGGGACATTGACTTCTGTGAGCCTTGTATATTGTATTTTTTAGGCTGGAGCATGGTAAGGGCCAGGTGAAAGCTGATATTTTGATACAGTGGTGATGGCATGTGTGTAAGGACTTGGGCTTGCTATCCATTTCTGAAGATAAGAAGATGCAGAAAAAAGATTCAAGAAGCCTGAAGTCATGGAAGTGAGGTTCTGGTTTTGGGGTGACATAACAGGAGGACAGAAGTGGAAGTGGGTGGCTTGTGAGAGAGAGGAACCTGTTAAGAGGGTGAGAGTGACAGCATGGCATCCTTCTTGAGAAAAGGAGAAGACGTCTGTCACATAAGTAACATAAGGTTCTGTCTTCATTTGGATGCCCAGGCACCTTCAACATGGTGGTTCCTGAAATGAAATGCTGACTGGTTGATTTCCATTCTTCACTTGGAGCACTATGTGTTTATAAAATTAATTTGAGTTTCAGTTGTGTGCATTCTCCACGAGAGTTTAAAGGCTCTAGCACCTTGTGGTCTTCTGTCTTAGAATAGTCTAAAAAACCCCAAAATGCTGGGACCAATTCAATGTTTATTTCAGGATTTAAAAATCCTGGGAAAAGACCTCTTTGAGGAAAATATATTTCCAGTCATGTTCTGATTTGTATGAGAAAACACTAGTCTTGACCAGAACTGAGATGCATTTTACAGCCAGTAACATTCTGACATTCTTCTGAATATAATTTTCTTTAAAAAACCCCATCAGTCCAGAACCAAACACATGAGGTCTAGAAGTCTTTTTTATGGAAAGCACCAGCAGGTAAAGCCAAACAGGCAGCCTTCTTGCATTCAAATAAGCATGTAGACTTGCATACGTGGTATTTGTCTGATAAGTGGAAATAGGTACATATGTGTATATATAGTTCAGTCTGGCTACATATAATATTCACATTGTTTTGCTGTGAACAAGTAATTTATGTTCTGTATCATGTCATTATGCTCCTGTGATTAAAAAGATACACTGAAGTAAGGTAATGTTGGTAATACTAAGATAAAAATGAAGGTGAAGTTATTTTAATTGTCTTGTAGTTATTTAACTTTCTTATAATTTGTATTTTTGAAGGCAATTCTGTCACCTTTACGATAATCAATTAATAAGTCCTCATGATTGTTGCACTTTTATGCATAGCAGTAATCTGAACAAATTGGCTACTGACAGCTGCAGTAAATTACCAGGAATGAGTGCTGTCAGAGAACAAGTTGTTTCTGTGAACATACAGGATACGTAGATCCCATGTCATGCAGTTTTATTCATCTGAAGTTATATGCAATTCAGTGCAGCAGGATTTATAACATTATTTATTGATATGGAAAATATCTTTTTATCTTTAAAATGACATGGACTTTTGCTCATATTTTGTGCCAAGAAATTACTGTTGAGTGAGTTTATCTCTATCTATTTTCGTAAGTGTTTATAGATGCTCCTGTCTTTTTTCCCATGTGATGCAAATTAAGAAAAAAAGACCTTGTGGATTAGGGCTATATATTAATTTTACCTGTAGCAAACGGAAATTTCCCATAAACTCTCTAAATGTTGTCATGAAAATTCAGATTGATTTAGTGATGATCAATATAATGGATATTAAGAAATACATAAGGTTAAATATTGAAAATTAAGTATTTGGGTTTGCATACCTAATCTGCTTTGCCTTGTCTGTTTAGTCTTATCTTGGTAACAAAGGTATAGTTTTTGGGTGTACATAAATATAATCAATAGGATTCTCTGATTAATCTGAAAGCACTGGGATATGCTATCAAAGTTCTAAACTAAAGTGAGATTTTATTTTAAATATATAAAATTTTAGTATTTATGGTTTGGGGTTTTTTCCCACTGGCTTAGAAGATGAAAGTGTTAATTTTGCTGCAAATGAATTGCATTGGTGACAGCACTAACCATCTGTAGTGTATGGCTGTGCCATAGGGACAACCTAGGAAATACCACATCTTAAACCACTTTTCAGTACTTTTTTTCTGCCTATCCAATTTCAAAAGTAAATCTGGAGTTTTATAATGAAGAAGTATGCTTAGGAAGAATCCAGTCTGTCATTTCAAAATTGAAATTTTTGTCGCATGGATTGCATTTATTTTTGCAAATAATAAACACTTATTCTGTATTCAGGTATTGCTTGGTGACAGGTGAGACTGTCCCGTATTTTATGTATTTCTGTTGCCATGACTTACTTACCCAAAACTGCAGGGTTCTTTCCTGAATTCCATGTATTGCTACATGACAACTGACAGCACTGTTCCCCAGGTCCTGCTGAGGTCTGCCACCACAACTTTCCAGGGATCCTCTTCAGCTTCCCCAGCTCACCACCACTCTTGTCCTCAATGTCCTGTTTGGACAAGTTAGTCTCTCCAATACCTTTGGGAGCTTTCCTGGTTTTCAGTGTATCACCTCTATCAAACACCTCTCACAAATATCTTGTGAAGTCCATAATTTAATTTTTTTCATTATCTTTACAGTTAAAAATGTCATGTTCTGATTCTTCCAAGAAGTTCACATTACTGCAGTCAGCACTGAGTGTTTCTGAGATGTGTCATTTTCTGCCAGGGCTTTGCAGAATTTTCCCTCTCCTTTTATTCCTTGGTTTTACTGGAACATTTTACTCTGCTCATAAAGGATATGGAGTCTCACTAATTGTAGCAGTTCATGCCTCACTGCTTCTGATGTGTCCAGCTCAGTTCTAATTGTGGAATCATACAGTTTCCTCTCCTTGGCATCCTTTGGCGCAGCATAGAGCTGGATTACAGTGGAGTTGAAAGACTGTGTTCCTGAACAAGTCATGATGGTAATTAAGTTGCCTGGTTTGTAGCCAAGTAGTGCTTTTCTGTCCCTATCACTTAGGATTGTGTCAGTTCCTCTTTTATGCTTTATTTTGTCATGAGGGAAAATGATCTCGCTATCCGCTGTCTCTCACTTGCCTGGCCACCTGGCTTTTAAGAGGCCTTCTATGTCATGTTGCTACCTTTGTAATTCATTCATTAGCAAGGATATTTCACCAGGGTGCCATCATAGTCTTATATTCAGGTTCTGTTAGAACTAGAGAGGGGAGGTGATTTTTACCTGTTAGACATGCTGATAATAAAATACTACATATAGTTCTGCCTTCCACACTTTAGAAAGGATGTGGGAGAATTTCACTGGATCAGAAAAGTTACAAAAAGACATTTGAGGGCTGTAGGAGATAGGCTCCTAGGAAATGTATAGGGAGCTGAATGTGTTTAGCATATCAAAAGGAAGATGAGAAGAGATATGATTATAGTGTATGAGTACCTTCACTAGAAGAAAACATGAAACACTAAAGGCTTTTTCAACTGGGTAAAGAAAGGCATAAAAAGAACCAAAGGCCAGATATATTCAAATTTAAAATAAATCTGAAATATATTTCTAAAAATTTGGACAATTAACACACTGAACAGACTAGTAGATTCCCCTTGAACCTTCAAGTTTTCCTCCATGGGAGCTGTACCCCGTTTCTGAGTAATTTATCTGTAATAAGTTTGGCACATGAGCTTAATGGCAATTGCATGGTTTTTTCTCCCTTTTGATCTCTCAAGACCTGAAAATCCAAATATATGTGGTACCTGGTAGTGTTTGTATGCAGAACTGATAGGAGAGAGCATGCCCCCAAGGCCTCTTTTTGAGGAGTCAGCCAGCCATGGGGACGGTTCCAGTGCCCCAGCCTACATCATAGTGCTGTCACCACTGTGCACTGAAGGGGCCATACTGCATGGAAGACGCAGAAATACTCAAACTGCCCTAAAACCTACATTTCTGTACTATATTATTTTTAGCTATGCTTGGAAATCTGTCTCTGAAGTTGATGGCAAATTTTTTGCATAATTCTTCAGGCTGATCTCCTTAAGGCAGAGAACCCTTTTCTTGCAGCAGCATCATGTAAATAATAATTCCTTAAGAAACTGGTTTGTCCAAAGTTACTATTATCTTATGCTTTCAATGTGATAGCTGCTGGTCATATGCAACTTATGGCCTTCTCAAAATGGCTATAATTTTTCATAGTACTCAATTTGAGAATACAAGATAAAAATTTCTCACTCATTCTGCACCACTTTTTGGTAACATTCAAGTTCACCTTCATCCTCAAAGCATGTCTGTCCTCCATGGAAACAGTTATAGGTGAAAAATATCTTTTAAGAGAACATCTTAACTGATACATGTTAGCATTACTAAAGCTTTAAAGCTTGGAATATTTGTATATACTATTAGCAAAATGAAAGGAGCATTGTTGATTTGAACTTTCAAAATATTCAAATTTGGAAAATAGATACTTTTCAAACAGATGCTTAACTTTGGAAGTATTTTATTAACTTCAGTCCTCCTAAGGAAATGCTATACAAAAAGGAGTTTAGTGGTTTTTCTATTGGTGTCTGTCAAGGTTATTCTAGGTGAGGGTTAGTGTTTCAGTAATGCCTTGATAGAGTTCTGTCACATTTTTTTGTTCCTCTACAAAGATCTGCTGAGGACAAAGTAGATATAACAAAGCTGGTTTTATTTTTTAATTTTATTGTTAAAGAAAATTTGGCATAAGCAAACAAAGTTATTTTTTTTATTATGAAAAATTAAACTACTAATGGGAAAAAAATTGCAATTTCTTTTATAGTGTCTGTAAATTGGAAAGTCTTATCATTTGTCTGAATCACGTGTTGTAGATGCACTGACCTTATGCTGGATGCTCCTGGAGCCTTGGCACCTTTGAGTTAGGCACATGAGAGCTTCATCTCCTGCAACACCAGGGGAGAGAGGAACTGGCAGAGAGTGAAAAATGTGCTTTCATCTGACTGTGTATGCACAGGGACACTCAGCATGGACTTCCATAAAGCACAATGGTGACACTTCTTAATGGAATAACCCTAGATTTTTTGTCAGGTTATCTGAGGACCCTTCAGAGGCTATTTTTCCTTTAAAATTGTTAAGGTTTGTACTGGAAAAAAGTTTCCAGAGCACTTCCTACCGTTTGTATTATTTTAGGAAATAACAATCTGGTGATGGGCTGTTCATGGAAATTTACGAAGCAGATGATAGAGACATACTTTTCAGGTAATCTGTTCCAGGTATGAGGAGTATTTCATAGCTGTAGGAAAGGAGCACAGATAAAATTGATCAGTTGCCTCTCATATCCTAAATAAAAAATAGCATGGACTACTAAGGTTGAAAAAGTGTTGTAACTTCAAGAATTGGATAAATTATATTTTGTATCTCCAATGAAGATCCTGAAATTTAGCACGCATTGCATTTTTCTGATGGATGTAGGTGGATTTTTCTCCAGAGAAGCTTTTATTGCCTATTTTTGAGTGAGGGCTGGATTATTCCTTCATCACTAGTATCATAATGAGTTTCTGAATCTTTTACTGACTTTAAGGGAGTTTAAGTTGGTTCTTCAAATGCTTATTGATTGAAGTCTCAATATTGTTGCTGAGCGCTATTTTTGAGGGGTATCTATTATGAAATAAATTATCAAAGAATATCTAAGATCTGGGGCATTTTTACCTCCTCCAGCTTTGACTGTTTGATTACAATATTTGTTATCCTAAGGACGGCTTTTTATTTCTCACTTAATCCTAACTAAAAATTTGACAGTCTGTGTATATGTACAAAACTTGTACTAACCGTTAGCCTGCAGTGACAGAAATAGCTTTATTTTTCCTTAGTTGTTCATTTAATTTCTCAGTCCTTATCATATGAAAAGTTCAAAATAGGTGAGGATTAAGCTCAGGATGCTATGCCAGTTAGAAATTTTTCATTGTAAAGTATTTGAGACATTACTGTATGAGCTTTGCAATAGTTCAGACAGCTGCACAACAGACAGTAAATGTTTTTTAAAAAATAAAGACAGTTTTTCTGTAGCAAATCTGACCTGCCTGTGATAGCACAATGCCCATTTTGTAAGGCTGCACTTATTCTCATAATTGGCTATTTCTTGCCCTTAAATGGCTATTTATTCATGTCTGACACTTTTTTCTCAGTTTATTGACCCTGTGGTGACTGCATTTCCTTTTTCTTCCAAATCAACTGACATTATAAAACTCACATTGAAAAGAGTTTGCTAGATGTTTAGTTTAGTGAGTTAGTGGCATATAGTACATATACTTGTCACATTAAATAGTCACTGTTGAAAGTATTCAGTCACTAAACTAGATGTAGAATATATGCATTTATTTTATTTCAGTATTGTTACATTAGAGTAATGAGTTGGCAAAACTCATTTTGGGATGCTACCAATGTTCCAAATAGTGCTTTTTCACATAAATTCCTGTGCTTTGCAAGCCAGCTTTACATTTGACATGGACTCTGAATTTCTATACATTCTCAGTTGCAGTCTAGGAAAGTTGAAACTTGTGCATTATACAGATTATAATATTAAAACTTCTAAGCTGTGCACAGACTAATTACTAAGGTATTATTGTTTTATTTAAAAGGTTATGGTCAGTTTTTTGATAGAAGTTATCTTGTTTTCTTTCCATGCTTTGCCATATATTTCTATAGATGTTGCAAAGCTGTTTCTGCTGTCTGGTATGTATAGAGTCATTCTTCATTAGTTCAGTGTATGGTACAGCCAGAGTTATTCAGAAAGGGGCAAAGCAGGGTGGATTGGCTTCAGCCACTCAGAACAGTTATAAGCAGTCCCTGCTCATTACAAAGTGAGACATCTTATTTTATGCGGGTTTGTGGCATCAGATTTTATCCTGGCTGCGTGCATGAAGCTTTGACCCTGAGCCACACACAGTTTACTGCAAGAAATCTGAGCCTTTCAGGTGGTGCTCCAGTTGAGTTTTACATGCTCAGTCATCTTAATGCCATCTCAGTTAAGCCCACACAGATATTATTTTTTTAAAGAAAGGATGTTTACTATTCTTAGAGTATGAAAAAACATTTTTTCTTTATACAAGAGGTGTAATTAAAAGTAATATTTGCATCTGAAGCTGGATTTTTTTAAAATTCTCTTTGTATTTGTGTAAGGCATGTTAGCTAATCTTATGTCTATTATCTGTACATTCTTTTTAATATTTGTTGTTCACTTCAAAACAAGTTGTGTAGTCTCAAAAAGAAAAAAAAAAGGTCTAAACCCCAGCATGGATTAAAGCTGAGGATAAATTTAGACATTTTTCCAGAAGCTGGGAGGAAGTTTCTACTAACTTGGTGGGTTTTTTGTCCATTTGCATGCAAGTAAGTCATTGTACTCTTTGTTTGATGTAAGGAAAACCACATGCTGATGCAGAATGTGTGTTTCTAGGTGCCAGGTTGACCTGTTGACCCTCACTAAAGAGCAAACCCACAAGTTGGAGATGCCGCTGGAGGAGAGAGAGGGATACTTGGTGTTGCTGGTCACTCTCACAGCCTCCACTGCAGTCGGTATCTCTGACTTTTCTGTTAACTCCCTGGAGGACCAGAAGGAGAGAGAGGAGATAGTGAAGAGATATGTATGAAGTTCTTTTGCACCCTTTGTTTGCAAAATGCTTACCTATATAAAAAAATAACTATCACAAGGGGGAAAATCTAAATATATGTCCTATATTCTAATAACATGTAGCCAATGACAATCATTTAAACTAGTTAATAATGCAGAAATAGTTATGGCTGGTACAGGTAACATCAAGAAGACTACACATGCTCTTCATAGAGTAAAGTTGTTTTTACACAGTAATTCAACTGTTTGATAAGGTGTCATGTAAAGAAGTTAATTTTATTGCCTTGCAGATAATTTTTACAAAATGACAAAGGGGTCACTCAGTGAATGTACAGTTTCTAGTGATTTTTTTAGATTAAATAACTTGAGTTGCCAATAGTTTTCACCTTTTCTTTTAACATCTGCTAAAGAGCAAAAAAACTTATTGTTTTGTCTTCCTATTAAAAACTGGAGCAGTATTTTATATAATCAAAATAATTGTTTTAAACAGTATTTCCATTTGTTATATTCTGAAGTAAATTATTTCCATTTCCCAGCATCCTCACATTACACAGAATCTTTGTAGTTTTATCAAAGCAACAGAGAGGGGAGCTCTTACTCCAGCATTTGCTTATTCCTGAATCCCTAAAAGTAACTATGCATGGAGAAAGAAAGAAAAAAAAAAGCTATTTCCACTTACAATTACAAAGCGTTTATTGTATAATGCTGCCAGCTGTTTAGAATGGCTTCTGTAGACACTCAGCCATTAAACTAAGCTCTGACTAACAAAGAACTGCTTAATTTATTTTCAAGATTTTAAAATATTCCCGTTCCATGACTGACATCCTTTCAATAACTGAATTTAATAAAGATGTACCTTATCAGGCTGTGCAGATAACATGAAGTGCTAGTACTAATGCTGTACAATATTCTTCAAACAGATTAGCAGGATGTGAGCTTCAGCAAATTTATTTTGGCTATCTCCACTGAATCAGCTGTCTGCTAATGCTTGTATGCAACTAATACACCAAAAGTGTTATCATAAACACAGTTTAATAGAGGTGACTTAGAGAGGCTAAACATAATATTCCTAAGTGAACTGAAAGCTAAAGTATTGTCCAACATCTTTGAATAATAATTACAATTAAGAGAATTATGCACATTTTGGAATCCATCAAGACAGTCTGTGGTTATCAGAACAGATGTCTATAAGCAGAATGAATTTCTGCTGGATATGGTTTTGAAGTGACATAGTTCTTGCTACCAAGAGCAACAATACCCTGTTTCTGTGGATTATTCTGTGTGATGGTATCGCAGAGAAGTGATACCGATAGTGTTGATTATTTCAGTAGCAGTACAGAAACTATTGATCAGTTTCCTAAATTCTCAATTTTGTGTCCCCAGTGTGAAGCATAATTATATGGCATAATATTGATCTGCTTTATTCCTCTTTCTTGCATATACATGTATATGTGTCTTTTCTTATACTGCTGTATGCATTTTAAAACATTTATATTTTAGGAAGGAATTCATACTGCAGAGGCGTGACTTTCTCATTATGTGTTTCTGAAAATTGTGGCATCTACATACCTTTTTGATAAATGCTACTGTTTTTATTAAAATTACTATCAGAAGAAAGAAATTACCAGGATTAATGTAATTCAAGTAGTTTATTTTCACTGATATCCAATATGTGTTTGATACTCATTTCTGAACTGATAGAAAGACAACTTATGCAATTAGCAAGACTTACTCTTCTCCATTAAATGGTTGTATTTTTGCTTGTATTTCTTATCCTCTTAAAAAAAATAATCTAACATCCATTAGATAAATGTATTTTTCACCCTTTCTGCAGCCAAAACCAGTCAATGTTAACCTTGCCACCAGATCAAATAGCCTTAGAAAATTACTCTATTACTGTCATTTAACTGTAGCTGAACATCAGAGACTTACAAATTAAACAGGCATTACTGTTTGAACCATTATTTTACCACAATTGTCCGAAAAGATTAATTCCTTTTGGGTGAGGAGGGGGGTGCATTAATGCGTACAGACCAAGAGAGATTGTATGACCTTTTCAGAATGGGTGTGATGAACTCACGGTCCCCCTTGTCACAGTTTAAAAACCAGAAGAGCTAGTTTAGAGAAGTTGTTAGCATTCCATTTTTATTATGACATTTCACAGTCATCTGATTTAATGTCCCTTGACCAGATTGTCCACTGTGAGATGATGGGCTTGAAATGTTATTTAGAGCATTGATAAAAGGTGAGCAGTTCTAAGATGACAGCAAGTCATAAGGCTGGTGGTGTGACATTAATTTTCTCCATAACAGAGATGGAATAAGACGTCATGGTGACAAGCTGTCAATCAGTACCGGCCCCTTAGTGTATCTCAATGCCATAGGATGGAGTATTGCTTCTCCCATAATAGAGCTGAACTGAGATGCTCTTCCTGACAGCTGCTGCAGCCATACAGAAAATATATTATACAGCCTTTCATTAAAAAAATAAAGAGGACTCATCTCCAGAGCATTTCTATCTTTTCCCACTTATTGAGGGCTGAAAATATTCCCATCAAATCACAGATTCCTCTGCTATGGAATTTTCAGGCTTCAGAAACCATGTGGGTTATGGTATCTTCAACAATAATCATAAATAAGAAGACAGAATATCATCTGATAAATCATTACTTAAAGTTAGGTATTTAAAGTATTAAAGTAATACGCTTATCCCAGAGCCTTTGCTGTGGCGTTATATACTTTTTCAGCAGTCTCCAGAGTTATGATGTGCAGTAAATGAATCTGAGGCAGCTGACTTGCTGGAACTAGAAGTTAAAAAATAATTATTCTGCGGGATTCTAAGAAAGGTGGCAAACCAAAATACAGTCCTATTGCCCTTTTAAAGAGTGATTTTATCATAATAAAATTCAGGAAAAGGGGACTGTATGGCATTATAGGAAGTGGGAGCTATCACTTTTCTGGCTTTGTATTTGGTTTTTGCTTTGTTTTATTTCTACAGCTTGGTGTTTGTTTGGTCATTGGGAAACTTGGGTAGAACATCTTTGTGAAACCTTTGACTTTCATCATCGTCTTAGAGTAGAGTTATCTCTGTTGTGGCACCAGTTCTGATAGGAAACTCCCAAACCCTGATCATTATTGTAATAAAGGAGGGATCGTGCCAAGACTGCATTTGAATTGAAGCAGTGCTATCTGTAACACCACCTCTGCCATACTCTGCTCGTAAGCATATAAGCAGGACATTGAGTGTGTGCTGATTAAAGTTGACCATCAGTATTTTCAAGTCATATTTATGATGATTAACTTATTAAAATAGGTAAAAATTTATTAGCTGTTATCCCATAATAATATCCATGCATGTGTTTGTATGTGTGTAATGTAGGCTACTACACTTAGTTGGATTTCTCAGTTCAATATAGCAAGGGCAAATCTTCACTGTAAACAGTAAATGGTCAGCTGGGGCTTGTGAAATCAGTATCAGTGTGATATTATTAATAGAAAGACAGGGGTGCATATTATATGTCTAACATCTTAATGGATAGGTTGTCTATATATAAACATACTGTTGTTTTTGCAAAACTCACACTTAATCTTTCTTTTAAGCAACATGTGTGGTTTTTAGATCTAGTGATGTTATGTATTCCATGATGGTCAATTTTGCCTTTGTAATAAATTAAAGAATTGCTGATTTGGTGTTTTACCTGATGTTTGTTTTTTGTAGAAGTCTGAACACCGTCACAGGCAGTGCAAAAAGTTTCACTACATTAAAATTTTAGAAGAGACTACAGGCATTAAATGCATTAGTCTAGATTTTAAAATAAAGGTATGTGCTAGTATTTATAAACAAGACTTGAAAAGCCATCCAAAAATTAGGCCACACAAACACACACACATGTATATATATGTATATATGTATCTATATCTATATCTATATCTATATCTATATCTATATC
>VXBX01009820.1:731-11332 GCA_013400415.1 Scytalopus superciliaris | reverse complement strand
TAGTCTATTATTTTGGAGTTCCTCCCCTAGGTTATTGAACTGAATTGTGAAGCTAGGTTAGTTATTAATTGTTTGAAGATTCAAAGTTGCATTCAATGTTCTATATGAAACTCTACAAATTTTAAATTATCTTCAAAGTTAGAGATTGAAAATTATAGCATGTAACACCTAATTAGGGCAATACTTACAGTTTTGTTGGTTTTAATTACTTGGGAAAAAAAGCAGTAACAGAACATGCTTTTCAATGAACTTTCTAAATCTGTGTTGGATGACTAAATACAAATGTTAGTCTATCCTTAAGTTTTTTCTATCTCTTTTTACTATATGTAGACATTGAATAAATTTGTACTAAAGAAATATCATGATTTATGGTAAAAACTGTTTGCCATTTAATTTGAAACATATTTTAATACTTTTCAAATACTTTTTGCATGTGATTATTATGAAAATTATTAAGTTGTTGTTATCCTTTTTTGATTGCTTTTGCTCATATTATTTACAAGCTTATATTGGCATAAATGTTATATGCAAGCTTGCCTGTAATAGTTTGCTATAAAAAAACTTTATTTTTAGGTCACTGTTAGGATATTATTGGAGCCATCAAAAGGAAAATTTGAACATAGATTTTGCAAAACAATTTAGGGAGACGAATACTTTCATTTTTGTGTTAATTTTGTTAATTCACTGCTATCATTTTGAAGTACAGTTGTTCATGTACTGTTAAAGGATTAATTCACTAGAATTAGTGTTATATATAATCAGTCATTTTAATCTTTTCTTTGTAATTTTCATTGATAAGTTAAAGTTACAAAGTACAGAGGGAAATGCTGACAACTGTACTTCTTCAGAGAATAATATTTAAAAGTCTGAGTAAATGGACATAATTACACAGTAACTTATGTGTGGGCTAGGGAGGAGACTATTAATATTGCTTTCAGTTTGTCTTTTTTTAAATCTAGAATAATTTTTTTTTATTATTTTTTTAGAGTCCAATGATGATGTTCCATAACATCAACGGATGTGGGATTTCTGCAAGTGAAGGTCATCAGGGCAGAAGCATTGATGGCAGCTGATGTCACAGGCAAGGATTCATTTAGTTTCTGTGACAGTAAATACCATAGTAAAACTGGGCCTTTTCAGTAAAACTGGAAAAAAATACTTAAAACAGAAATTCATCTAAAGATTATATTCTGTTTGTGCAGTGTCACCTTTTGCTCATTAATGAAAAAATTTAAACACAAAGAAACAAAACTTTTGTAAGCAAAGCAACAAGTCATTCTAATGCTAACACAGCCCTGCACAGGTTATTTCATAAGTGTGAAATATGCAGTTTTCTCTATTAGAGACCCTGTGAAAATTACATAGAAAAACCTTCTTCTTCTTAGTAGACGAAACTATACAAAATTACCAACATTAAAGCTGAATTCCAAAGAACAAGGCAAAGAAAGGTTCTAGAATTAGATACTACTTTAAAGTTGTTGCCAAAAGAACCAGGTGATATCTGTCAGATATTTAGCAAGGCTGCTGTTGGTTTCAGACATTTCAACATGCAGTTTACTGTAACTACTGCTTACATTTTTAAGAAAGGAAACAAGAAATTTTGATTTATTCTCTTTTTATGTGATGTAAGTTGAATGCTTAATATGACATTTTGCTTTTCAAAGTAAAGGAAAAATATTTCAGCTATAGTGACCATATTTCTCCAGAAATGTTCCAAGTTATCTGGTCTAAATGCAATCACCTTCATACTGCACACATTGAATGGAGCAAAATGAGTTGCATCTGTGTCAGAAAATAATCATCTCAGCTTTGAAAAGAAAGAAAGGAAAGAAAGAAAGAAAGAGAAAGAAAGAAAGAAAGAAAGAAAGAAAGAAAAGGAAAGAAAGAAAGAAAGCAAGAAAGAAAGAAAAAGAAAGAAAGAAAGAAAAGGCAAAGAAAATATCAGATTCTGGTTTTGGAGAGGTTGGAGGAATGCTTCTCGGTTTTGACCTTGTAATCCAGCATGGTCAGAACAGAGACAAATGGGATAATTCAGTCCCTGATCTCATTCAGATTTAGACTTTTCCAAATCAACATGCTTGCTATTTGTGCTGGTTGAGCAATTTTTTTGAAACACATCTGATTCAAATTAAGATGTACAGAGCTACCAAAAATTTTCAAACATTGCATTTAGGATGACAATCAGGAAGAAGATGAGGAATATGCAGTATTTTCCCATGTCCTAGAATAACAAAATATTCTTTGTTTGTTACTAGGAAAAAGCATTTATACAGCAGGTATGTTTACTAAGATGGTTGCACATTTCATATGTGACAGAGATCACTGTACGTTTTGGACAAAAGCACCTGGTATTTTGAAAAGAGTGCAAAAGGGATTTATTATTTACTGTAGTAATGTAGAGCTATTTTTAGTAACTTGTTGGTATGAACAAATCATTCATTTGAATTTAAACTTTGAGTAGTAATACTGAGAATTAACTCAAATAGCTATTTAGTGACTGCCAATAATCCTGTTTGCAAAAATTTTCTAAGACATTGACCCACCACCTTTATTTAACTGAGCAATACTTACTAGTAAATGAGGAGAGTGCTGTCATCAGCAGTGTTACTGGTTTTACTTACACTACTAAGATTGCTTCTGCGAGTAAAAGGTAAGGACTAGTTTGCTCTTCTTACTGTGTTGTGTTTTCAGAGTTAATCTTTTGCTCTTGAGTCTGAAAAATAGCTAGAACAATGGTATAGTATCTTTGTGATTTGCTTCCTACCTGCTGAACATATCCCATTTCACTTCCAGGAATCTTTTCATGTGAAGCAGTAATTCAAATTTTATTAGTTTGGGCTGAATAGATTCTTAAAATCCTTTATATTTCATCTTTAAGCTTAATCATAGATGGAAAAAGATTTCTGTAATCTTTTAAGTAGTCATCAATATTCCTACTGTTGCAAGGATTTTTTTTCCTTTTGAAACATGAAATTTTTCTTTTGTTACCGTGCAGTCATTGAGCAGCATTGTAATACTGTATTAACTCTGTGTGAATAAAGAGCAATTGAGACTGTTGAATGAATGAGTAAAAAACACAAATTATTTTTTATCGAAACCTTCAATTCTCCTTTCGTCAGAAAGCTCACAGTCTTTTTTAGCTGAATACTACTACAGTAGGTCACTTCAGTTAAGGCCCTAATAAACTGTCAATAGCCAAGAGCAATTTTTTTCTCCAGTTTCAATAGCCTAGTGTTGGACAGTGCACTTTAAATCTTTAAAGTTAATATGGACTTTTTTTTAAAAAAGAGAGTGATCAAGGGTGGTGGTTCAGACTTCAGCTTACAAATCCCGTCACATACATACGCATTGAATCAGGTGCCAGGGTGAGTTGAAATTTCAGTTGATTTGTGGGCAGTGGAGCAAGTAAGCACTACCAGTTTTGAAATTGAGTCCTGCTGGAGCATGATGTAACTAGGTATCAAAAACATCCCAGTAAAGAACAAAGACTTCTCACTCAAACCACTTTCAAGGAGGTCTGGGAAATGAAGGACCACTGAGGGGCTGAGAGATTCTACATTGGTGCTTGAAAGCTCACCTTGATTTTGGGAAGAGCTGAAAAATAGGACATCTTTTAGGACTGGGGCTTTTGAGAGAATTGCTTGTTCTGTGAGGGTGTTTTCTCACAGAAAAACAATGTCTTTCCATGGTCAAAGCATAATTTTAGGGATTTGACCAATGCAAAATTAGGTTCTGTTGGAAATTATGGTCACAGCAAATACACCTTCCTCAAAATTATGTATTTTTAGTTTGATTTTTTTGAAACTGTAATCTAATGAATGGAAAGACATTGAGCATGGAGTTTACTTTTTCCTTTTTGCTCTGAGAAGAATTTTTCAACTGGATCTTCCATTGTGTTTTAGTTATTCAGTGCATGGCTGTTTTCTCCTTAACTCCTCAGCTACAAGGAGTTACATTTTCCTTTTTCTTTGCTCTCCTGTGATTTCTCTGGCAGACCTTCTCAAAGGTTTGGCTGCTTGTGGAGCCCTGGCAGGGTAGAGGCTGTGCCTACAGTGACATGAAGAAATACTCTGATGGTGCAGTAAAACCTAAAGTATAATGGACTCATGATGACAGTTGGCTTTTGACTTTATGCATATGGTTTTCACTTAATGCCTATAAATTTCAGAAGGCAATAGGTCCTTTACTGTGACATTGTTTAGGTTGAGGAAATAGTTAGATATGTATACTCCCCTTCCTCAGTATGGTCAGGTATAAGTGGCTTGTGATCAAAGGGCTGCTGACTTTTTAAGGAAGTGAATCCCTCGTTTTCCTTGTGTCACAAAATAAAATCCAAAATCTCTGGTGCATGAGAAGCAAACAGTGTGGGAAACGATGTGCTACAGGTTTGATCTATTTCAGTGAAAGTGCTGTGTTTTTAAGGAATAATAGTTAGCAACTCAGATTCCTAAGTAGAGCAAAGCCATCTCCATGAGATGGCCTGACTAGAAAACAGTTTGTTGTGCTGTCTCTAGGCTTTAATTAAGATGTGTTCTATTCTAGCCACTGGGTCCCCCTCTCCCTACCCCCACCCCTCTTGCTGTGTCACAGACCATAGGTCAGATGGTTTTGGATGGTCCAGCCCATGACTTTGACCTTCTGCGCAGACTGGCATTCCCTGGGGAATTGTTCAGCTCACGAGGTCTGATTTCACACTTCCAGGATGCCTTGGCTCTCGTAACAATGACAGGGAGACAAAGCCCTTTCCAGTGAGCTGCATGGGGACTTGTTTAAATTGGAAACTAGAGAGGAGTCAAGGAACAAGGTTACAGGCTACCAAACAGTGCTTTTAATAAAGAGCTGACAGCTCTGGTTCAGCTCAAAGAGGGCTACCTCTGCACAATTAATTGAGACATTTATCTGGAGCATCTTAGGCCTCCACTTTTGCAGAGAATTATGTGGTAAACATCAGCTAAGAGGCAAATGAGATGTGCATGAAATGAATTTTTAACACTTTGATTACTGTATCTCCAGTCTTCATTAGAGGTAGATTTGTGTGTATTTCTGACCTCATTATTAATCATCTGCGTTTTTTCTGTTGCTGTAATGTCAGAATCAGTCTATCAGATGGACTTTACTAAAGTGTTCAGTGATATTTAGGTTTGCAGTGTAAACTTTTCAGGCTTCTTCTCTGAAGAATAGAAACTAAACAGAAAATGAGTCAGATTTTTGTTTCCTTCTTCTTTTTTTCACCCCCAGTTTTATATCTGGAATTCAGTTTCTCTTCTAAGAAAATTCCATGTTAAATTTTTTATTACACTACTTGAAAGTACAATGAAGACACCAAGATGGCTAGTTTTGCAGAACATAAATGACTTTTCTAAAATTTGTTCTACTAAACTGTCCTAACATCGCATGTGCAAAAATGGTCTTTGAAATTGTTCTTCAAATTCTAGGAAATGTCAGACCACGCAAACATTAAATTTGTGAAGATATGGAAGCCCATGCAAGTATAAGTAAAGAAATAAATTCAAAGGCCCTTTGAAACTACAGTTCCAAAAGTAATTTGCTCTGTCCTTTAGTGGCAAACAGATTTCAATATACACTTGAACGAAGTATGAAAATCTAGTAGATGGGCAGTATTCTGTGGTACATAAAATCTCACCAGGTCCTGCCATATAGGTCACCTGAAGCCTTTGGTCTAATATCATATACTACAAAACTGTTTTCTTAAGTACCCGTTGTAGGATAGTAAAGGCAAAATTAGGATTTAAATGGTATTTTTAGAACATATTTTATTAAAAGGTAACTTTTGCTAACCATAGTACTCATAATTAAATATACAGTGAAAAGATGACTTGTGAAATTAATATTTTTTTCTGTAAATATTCTGTGGAGATGAGTTTAACTTGATTGTGGCACTACACTACCTTGCCTGGTAAGATATCTCAAGTGTTCATGATATCAGTCTGTTAAACATGTTTGCAGCAGCATAGATAGACTGGAATTGTAATTTCCATTTTAAAGATGGAAAACTAAGAAAGGTTAACTTCCCCAGCTAAGGCCAACAGAGCAAGTCCTTCTCAAAGCTGGCATTTGGCTTGGGTCCTGTACTTAATCCATTAGATAAGGCAGCTTCTTACGCTATTGAGCCATTCCCCCTCCTGGCCAAAGGTCAGACTGACTGCTCTCTTGCAAGCAGCTGGCTGGCAGGGAACTTGGAACATTAACGACATTAGTGTCTGCATGAGTGGCACTGCCCCCCAGAGTCATGAACTGGCTGTCTTGTCCTCTCAAAACATAAAGGCCTTTCTTTGCTGTGGGGTCTTAGATCCATAATGGGTAGGCATGGCCAGAGGTGGGAGAGAACAATAATAGCCTATGTAATATTCCAATAATATTTTGGCTTTCATGATGTTAAAGTGAGTTGAATTTCATGACAGCGTGGTATAATATCTTGACTTTCAAAGGTAGAAATGGAATTGAAATCCCTTATTTGGGTTTTAAACTGTCCAAAACACTTTTAATGCCATTTTGATAATGTAATTTCAATAATGCAAAAAACCATGTAGTATTTAGTTTAGAATAAGGTTAGAAATTTGCTTTAAATTGGTTCATGGTCTAGCTAGTGGTGAAGTGACTTTCTATCAATTTATATAACATTATGGACTGATCAGTGCAAGTAGATATTAAGTGCCAATCTATATCTAGCCTACCACATGGTTCCTTTTATTGAGAATATGTTTGAAGAGGCAAAATTAGGAAATTATTTTTGTCCCTGGAGGTATACTGTAGCAATGCATGTTTTCTAAAGCCATGGTAGAAGTACTTCTGCAGGCCTCATGGGTATCTAGTCTAATGTTATCTGCTGTCCCTTGTGAGTTAATACTTAGGAAGTGTAGTAAGTTTTTCAGGGGACAGATGGGTCTGCCACGGGCTCCTTTGCTTGCATCTACTCTGAAGAGCAATTACATCCCTGATAGTTCCTAGTAGGAGCCCATGGCAGCACTAATTAAGAAAGAAAGACTCTACAGTGACTAATGATCTTTCTGATTTTTCATTTTCTTTCTTAAAGGATGGAATTTCAATGATTGAAAACAGGAAAGCATGATGTTTATTATTGTACACAAGTGTTTTCTTCCTCTCTGAAACAGAAAATCATCCTACTGCATGGTTGTTTCCATATGTTTGTTTACTAAAGTATATCTTTTTGCAATAGTAAAAAATGTGTGCATTTAATAGAGTTTTATAATAAAAGGACATTACTTGTACAAAACCTGGCAAGCAAGAAATGCAAATTTATGCTTTGATAGCTTTTCATCAAGGAAAACTCTGCTTTGTGTACAAGTGGAGCTAGGAATTGAATGCAAAAGTGCAGTTGTGTTGAAGTCTCTGTTTGGAAGGAATGCTATGCCCCAAAATGAATTTTTGCTGGGAAAACAGTTTACCAAGAATCAAAAATTTACTTTGGACAGTTTCCCTCTCAGGGACTATTGAAGGACAGATCTATTTAACCTGCCGAGAAATATTAATTATATTGTATTGCAGTTTGACAGCTTTAACGTTCAGGTAAAATTCGTAATTGTACAATCAAAAGATCCTTGCATCTGAATTTGTCACATGCCTTTACCTTCTCTTTTGAGAAAGCGGTACTTTTGTAGTTCAATTTGAGATGTTTGTTTTTGCAGCTGACCGCTAGACTGGACAGAGTCCAGCTCACCTCCAGCCTGGAAGGTAGGCTGCAGTGGTGTGTGTCAGAGACCAGTCCACCAATCCATGACCATAATTTCACAAAGGTTCACAAGTCACGTAGTGTGTTTGGTGCTTGCTTATGAATTTCAGCACAGAGTCAGCTGATCTACAAATGTGGCAGTCCTATGGTGTTTGAACTGCTGGAAAGGGCCTTTCCCATACTTTTCCAAGAGAAAACACAGGCAGTATGATTCTGTAGCTACTTGAGAAGGAAATTCAGAAGCTGAAATTATGTGGAGATTAAGGTTTTATTGTTTTGTTTTTCTAAATATTTTAAGAGTCAATTAAAAGTTGTTTCTATCAGTCACTATTTAGGTCTCTTTACCACGATGAGAAAGTGTATTTTATATGTTTGCAGGAGAAAAACGTTTTGGTGGCCAGCCTTCCAAGACCCAGATAATGAATCTGAGCTCCAAACTGACTTTGATTAATTTGTGAAGGACTTCCTGAGCTACAGGGGACTCTGAGTTTTGAAGCAAGCAACAAATAGCACATCGCTAGTTCCTGATTGTCCACTCTTACAGAGTTGGGTTGATTTCAGGTTATGGATGCTCATCCAGGGGCTAGTGTTAGTTTTGGAAATAAGGTGGCAAGTAGCTGACTATAATTTTGATTGATGTGTGCATCAGGTGCAATGTGAGGGACACAGTGCTAAATGAAATCAAATACTTTTCTCAGATCTAAGTAATGTGTGCTCTGGTCTTGTGACTGTCTAAACACTAAATGCAATACAGCGTAGCACAAATAAGGGGATCTGTCAAACTAGATGCAATTTGTTCATAAAATGGGAAGTTTCAAAAGATAAGTAGTTCTTTTTTGTTTGTGTGTTAGTGTGCATAGCAAAGTAAAAGTCCTTCTAGAGGGCATTTTCAGGTAGTCCACTGCTGTGATGGATAGAAGGGGAAAAAGGGTGAGAGGATCTGTCAAAGGACATGATGCTTTCCCTTCCAATTACTAATATTATATAAATTAGCCATTTATTTCTGTAATTTCAGAAGTCCTCAGGACTGTACAAGTAGAGTCCAAAAAGCACGAGATGTTACAGCAACAGAATGGATTGGTGAGATTTATTTTGCTTTGTATTGCAGTTTTCTGCAAGTTTGATTTCAGTAAGTGGGAAGATGTTTTTTACTACTTTTATGATGACTTCCTTCAAAGGAAGGAGTACCTTCCTTGCTAGTTGTAATAGCAGTTAATCCCACTGAGGCCATGGGATTACTCAAAATTTGAAGTGCTGGTGTTGGTGCTGCTGGTAATATGATTTTAATGTATAAGTGCTATATGCAGGTGGTGGTTGTCTTACCCTTGCATAGTGCCAAGCACATGCTTAAGGCTATATTTAGAAGTTGCCTGTAGATATCCACCTGATCAATAGCTCAGTGCCTCTAAAGTCACTGGAATAGTAGTTGGAGGCCAATGTAAGGCATTGCTGTTGGAAGATCCTCAATAGATTCAGTGATTTGGGTAGACTTTCTTGATGTATGACAGGTTATATGCGGGTATATACAACAGTTGTGATTTAGTCTCTAGTGAAAGGCATAGTTGTGATGACAACATACTATAGAATAATGTAATTGAACACAGGCAGCACAAGTCTAATCAGAGGTTTTTAAGAGTACTTTTAGAAAAGCTAAATGGAGAGCATATGCTTTTCTGAACATGTTTGGTTCTTTTATATAAAAATGAGGAAAACTATTTCTGTATTAAAACTGCTAATCCTGTTAACTGACAGAAGTTGTCTAAGACTGCCATGGTTAGAGTATGTGTTGTGCTTAAGGTATTGGACTTGAATAATATAGTGATGCTGCATCTTTGTGGTTGTCCTAGTAACCAAGGAGACCTAAGGACATATTTCAGTATTTTAGGACTCTTAAGGCTTTCATTGGAAACAATCCCATTATTTTAAATGCTCTTGCAGTGAAGCAGGTTGCGAAGCTTGTCAGTGAGAGTTAGGACTGCAGTTATTCTTTCTAATAATGGCAACTTGAAAGATGACAGATGGATATGAGTTTCACCAAGTCTTTGTACATTGCTCTATCTTCATCTTTCTGGATCATGTTCACTTATTTGAGTTAGTATCCTAATAAGGTTTGCACATACCATATGTTGAGCATGTCAGTGAATAGTTTTCCCTTTCAGATACCCAGCTTGGTTATGAGTGTTTTAGCATATGGAAGAAGTGCCCATATGCAGTGGTGAAAGGCTTTGCATATGGGAACTTCATGGCCTCCTTATATGGTAAAACCAGTATTCCTGAGCAGGGGTGTTGAAACTTCTGCTTGTCAGTCATGATATTTGGACCTTCCCTTAAACTATTTCATGATATTGTCTTTATTCAAATTTGATCTTGAACTGTTTTGAAATGACAGGGAGAGAAGGCATGAAATATTGACTGAATCAGGGGGTTTTTAACTTCTGAAAACCATTTGTCTTTGGTTTTATTGAGGAGCTCTGTAATTCACGGCTAGACTTTGTGAACGAAGATTTGAGAAGGGCTCTACCCACGCTTGCTACAAGTGTGCTGGTGGCTAAAAAGGCCAATGTGCAATAGGGCAAGACCAATCGCAAAAGGCACAGTGGAAAGTCTCCATAGGCTGTATTGGCGAGGCACGGTTCTTTCTTCCTTGTCTTTTTATTTCAAGACTGATCCTGCATGCGAAAGGAAGGAGCAGCATTATAGATGGTGTGCCTCCATGCCTCCCGATTGGAGGCCAGAGTAGACCATTGATGGTGGTCAATATGGCCAAGGCTGAGGTGTTGTTTGAGTGAGTCCTTGTATCTCCTCTTTGGGGCTCCTCTCTTGCGGCAGCCGGTGGCAAGCTCACCAGAGAGCACAATCTTAAGGAGGGGGTGATCCTCCATCCTGGAGA
>VXBX01009817.1:0-23647 GCA_013400415.1 Scytalopus superciliaris | reverse complement strand
GCCACAGCTGTCGGTCCGTAACTTGAGCGTCGCTGCAACTAACTTACCCACAGGAGCCGAATGCAAATTTCTGACTGCCATCCCGGTGTCGGTTTAAAGAGTGTTTTAATGAAGACAGATGGAGGATGTTGGATCATTACTTTAAAACGTGGCAGATAACAGACTGAGCCTGTTTCCCAGCAATTACAGCTAATTGCATTGGCACGTTTGAGTGTAGGGGTGGGAAAGCAGAGTTTCGTGGATTCCTGTATATATATCTTGGAACGGCACCAAAAAAATAGCTGTGGGGCTGGCTCACCTCATCCAGGATACCTCTTCAGGTATGGCAAAAGCAGGGTTTCAGGGATACTTTCAGACTCTTTGCACTGTGTCAGTACATTTAAACCAGAGTCTGTTCCTTTTGCAAACCCCGATGCCAAAAGTGACCATTTATAGCACCTTAAACTCATTCCAGGTTGAATTCAGCCAAATCTGATTTTAGTCCTGAAAGAGTGTATTTTTGGCATTCAAAACATGCATTTCAGCTGTCCACCCTGCAGCTTACTTTCTGTGTTTACAGCGCAGGGACTGGTAAGATACACGCTATTCCCTGTTTTGCTCTTCAGGTATTCCAACACAAGAGGATGTAAGGAGAGGTGGTGGAGAAATACAAATAGTAATGTATTTCAATGCTGAAATATTACTAGAACTAATTATTTCCAATGGCTGAAGTTTTTGCAGCTGCTTTGGATAGGGGAAAGCAAATGCATCTTTCTCTTTGGAAAGAAAATTTGAAAAATGTGACCGAAACAGTTAGTACATCTGTAGTTCAATGGGGCCAATTACCAAATGGCTTTGTGTAACACATGGCAAGGTCAGTTTATGCCAGGTGTGCCAGGCCTTTATCTTGGTCTTGCCAGAGCACTGGCAAACATTGCACTGATGTCCTTCTTTGTGATACTTGAGAATGAAGGTCACTGTCCAGCTCTAGCCCCTGACATGTGCACACCCTTAGCAGGTGTGTGACTAAGTCATGGAGAAAACAGGAAGTCTGAGGACCTAATGTGTTTTAAATCCTTAATATTTTCCCAATTGTGCCTCCAAATCTAGTGTAAAATGATACATGTTCAAAATTTAGGGACTTAGGTCTGGTTCATCTCATGGTGTTTAACATCATTAGTCCACCAGGAGCAATGGACAGCAGTTTTCAACCTAGTCTGTCACAATGCCCGGTTCTTGGGATCTACTTTGTCATATGCTGAGATATTGGTTGGATATTTAGTACTTTAGCCTGAAAAAAAATATTAGAATTCTAAGTCCTGTCAGTATTTGTGATTGTTACATCAGCTGAACCTAGATCTGAAAAAAAAAAAAACAAACAACCCCAACCAACTTATAAATCTTGCTTATGTGCAAAAACTGACCTGACATGGAAAAGTGAGTGGAGACATGGTATGCTTTCTGAATTTGTACCTGGACAGGGTCGTTTAAATGTTTTAGGGGGTACACATACCACAGGATCTTTGGTGGCAAAACTGACTGGAGAATTTTTGTTCTCCTGACTGATTCTCTTCTTCCCTGGGTTCTTCCATAGTTGTACTACAGCACAATTTGCTGCCCCCTCAAATCTGATACGACCGCTGCTTGGGCAGGAATTTCAGTCTGTACTGAACTACACCCCATGATGTGGATTAAAATAACCCTTCCAAAAATGATTGTATTTAACATGGATCATTTCACAGAGTCTGGGAATGAGGTGATGGGATCAGAAGCATCAAGTATTTTCTAATTCATAACAGAATCTAATGTATGGTGTAGCTTCATCCAGAGAAATGGGCTCAAGAAATGAGCTGTGCTTTCCACCTGCAGCATCTACTCTCAGTTCATCCAAGCTGTGCCATGTCATTTCTCATTTTACCACGGATTATTTTAGTGGTGGGGAGTGCCTCCCTCTCCCTCCAGTTTGCAGTATAGCCATTGCAAATTCCAAACATTGTAGCTCATTGCAACTTGCCACTGATGCAGGAGGAGATTTGCAGTTGTGCTCTCAAGCCAAGTCATAGACTCATGGAATGGCTTGGGTTGGAAGGGACCTTAAAGATCACTTAGTTCCAATTCCCTTGCCAGGGGCACCTTCCACTAGACCAGATTGCTCAAAGCCCCATCCAACCTGGCCTTGAACACTTACAGGGACGGGGCAGCCCCAGTTTCTCTGGGCAACTTATTCCAGTGTCTCACTACCCTCACAGTAAAGAGTTTCTTCCTTATATCTAATTTAAACTTATACTCTTTCAGTTTGAAGCCATTACCCTTTGCTCTTGTCAAAAGTCCCTTTCCAGCTCTCTTGTGGCCCCTTTAAGTACTGGAAGGTGCTGTAAGATCCCACTAGAGCTTCCCTTCTCTAGGCTGAACAATCCCAATTCAGTCTCTCCTCATGGNGGTCATGTCCAGCCTCTCACCCACTGACACCCCCAAGTCCATCCCGACAGGGCTGCTCTCAATTCCTTCTCTGCCCAGCTGGTGTTTGTGTTTGTGATTACCTTGACCCATCGGTCTTTTCTTCTCTCTTAAAGAAGGCTGAGCTTGGTTTGCAAGAAAGCATCCCTTCCCTATTCAAAATCTGTCAAAGTAGTGTTTTGCTGTGGATATAGAAGTGCTCTGAGCCTGTGATTAAACTGTCAGTAGCCTTAAAGCACGTGGATTGTCTTTGCTGAAGTGTAAGCCATAGATAGACAGTTTATAGAGCCCTGTAGGTACGAAAGTGTTCTACAGTAAGAACAGATAATTTATTCATAGTTTATACCCCCAAAACCCCATAAAAGAAGAACTGGGAATTTGAACTTAAATTTCTGCTATAGGCTCTGAAAACATGGGGAAGCAACAAACATCCTGTTAAGCTGAGAGGCTGGACCGAATTCTATGAGCCCCAGCTGATTACTGACAATGCAGAGTACCTGGAGTGAACAGAAATGAAGAAAACCCAAAAATAATCAAGTGGAAAATGGAACAACAACAAAAAGTCCAGAAGGTCTAACACAGACTGTGCAAAGCAACTTCAGGATACAGAAGCAGTCCTTTATTTTGCCTCTGAAAATAGCTGGTGCCAGGGAGAATTAAGACAAACAGGAAATTGCCTTTTTTTCTGACTATAGAAAGTTTTTGTGTGATTTATGGGTTTTTAATTAATTCAGGAAAAGGAGACTGTCAAAGTGTCATACCAAAATTTAAAAAGCACTTCATGCAACACAAAAAAATGAAATGTGAGAGAATTTTTTTTTTCCCAGAAAGTGCAAAGAGAAATTAAAACTGTAATTAAAAATGGATGTGAGTGATATGAAGCTGAATGACCCATCATTGCAATTTTGGAAGGGAAACTGTATTTCAAATTTAAGAAATAGACAAGTAAAGAAAACTGCACAGGGGCATGAATTTTGATCACAAGTGAAATCTGTGGGGGAAAAACAATACCGTGAGGTATATCGTTGGTAGATAAAGGGGCAAAGATGTTGGGCCCTGCAAGTAGAATTGAGAGTCCAAAATACCCCAAGAGAAAGACCTGGGACTGAGAGGCAGGAGGAGCTAAGGTCAGTCAAGAGACCACATCTGTCTGCACAACTTGTGATAACTAAGACAAGTGGGACCAGTACCTGTTGCATCACCAAAGGGTTCAACTCCAGCATTACTTGCTTTTGTTTTTTTTCACTCTTGCAGCTGATGGCCAGTGAACTCTCAGACTGCAAACAGACACCTGGAAGTGTGATGGTGTACTGTCACAGAGGGCAGTGGGAGCAGGCAGCCACACACAGAAGCTAAAGCCAGCGTGAGAGTAGCTTGCCTAGGTAAAGAAGCATGGGGATTAGATGTGTGAGTCAATAACAAAGCAGCAAAGGAAGATATTTGCAATATTATGAAAATAAAGAGTACACCTCAGTGCAATAGGGGTGTGTCCAGCCCTCTATGCCATCATCTGTGTGCCCATTGAATACTGACTGACACATTCCCAAATAACATTGTGGTTTGGGCAAGCCAGGAATTGAGCTTTGCATAAAGGATGAGGTCAGCTTGGGAAGGATTCCTAACTCCTGGGATTTAACTAAGTAAGCAGGTGTGCCAAGTCTGTGTGGTGGAAATGACGTACCAGAGAGATAATTGGTACAAATGGATAAGGCAAATGTATCACCCATATCTGCCCTAAAAGGCAAAGTTTTGTGGGAATGGTAAGCCTGTAAAGATATTTGTGCTGACCATGATGGTAACTTAAAATTGCTGCTGAGTGAAGATGTTCAGTGAATGCAATCCTAATCCAATGCCGTGAGAAGCTGTGGGAACTAAAGGTGCCCTCCATGCCAAAACAGTGTATTTATTCAGTCTTCTTGTCATGGTGCAGTCCCAGCAGAAACTAGGGTTCAAAGAATCACAGTAATCAACAAAAGCCACGTGTCAGTGCTGAAGGAAGTTTCAGGTTTTTGTTTAGGAGATGTGAAAGTCTATTGTTTGTTTCATGTTATTACTGCTGAAAGAAGGCTTATAACCACACTCTCTTCTCTGCTCCCCCACAAATATAAACATCCTTTTCTCCCCTCTGCTGAAATTATATGCCTTGTCAATTCAGTTCACAGCTGGGAGAGGTTTGGTAGCTGGGGATTGTTTTCCTAAAATGTTTGACAAATACAGCAAAATCCAGAGTTCATATGGATCATGTAATCGTCAATATTATGATTACAATCTGTCAGCCTTTTGCATCCTTGTGCTGCCAGGGGACAGTGATTATCAGATCTGTGGCTCCTGGTGCTTTAGGAATTCTGAGGTCTTTACCTCTGCGTGTTTGGGTGGTGTGTCTCATTCCTCCCACCATCTTATGGGGAGCTCTGTGTCCTAGTTTTGTAAGACATAATAGTATTTCTAAAACATGAAAGAAATATGTTGTTAATGAGAGAGACTGAGGACAGGGATAGAAAGTAAGTTTGGTTAGCAGGGTTGAGAAAGCTTTAGGTTGTGACATTGTGTATTGTAACTTTACGGGGTTTAGCTCCACGGACAGAGAAATTTTCAAGAGAGGTGTTGCCAAAGCATTTGTCGTGGTGAGCAGAAACAATGGGATGAGTAAATAGAAAAAGGGTCCCTTCCAAGCAGAGTGGGCACAGAGGGGCTCCTGAATCCCACAGCGAGTGCCAGGGTGTACTGTGCCAGGCTGTGCAGCACTTATCTGGCTGGATGAAGCTTATCTGCTGCTGTTTGCCTTATCTCAGTCTCATTGAATTGCAGCTGCTAAGTGCAGCTTTTATTTTAGCATGTGAAGTAGAGATCTGTGCAGATGTTTGCCCTATGCAAGGATTATAGAATCTTCCTTAAAGTTTACCTTTATTTTCTCAGAAGATGTGAAGCCCAGTCTTGCACTGGTGGTGATGTATCAGGTTTGTGTTTGGGCAGTGGCATAGTACTCACATGCGCATCTTTCCAAAATATTATGTATTTGCTATACCTTAGGAGCCCTTGGTCTGCACAGATAGCATAGGATAAAGCACAAGAACTACATTCTGCCACCTAGAAAACTTGTTCTAGATGGAATGTGACTCTCTCAAATGTCCCAGCTTGGCTCACTGACCACTTAAGCAATTGGCATGGTGTTCCTGTTGATTCAGGCTCCTGGTCATCCAGGCATGCCATGCAATGCTGACTTTTCTCATGTTCACAGATCCTCTAGCCTGTCAGCACCAGTATCACCTTCAAGGCCTTTAAATAAACTTGTCTGATGATTGAAACACTGGAAGTTTCATTACCAAGAGGTCTTGATGTGAATTTTTTTTTTTTTAAATGCTAAATTCCTCTGCCTATCAGGGTATATATTCAGTGCCTTCAATGCATTTCTAGTGCCTGGTTTTAGGCTTCTGGGCCAGATAGTTTGCATTCAGTGGGGGAGAAATTTTATTCTAGTCCACCCCAACACTGTGGGTGACCAGCAGTAGACAACAGTGTGAGCCAGCACATGCTGGACACAGGCGGATGTACAGGAAACCAGTGCTTCCCGTTGTTTCCTCCTCTTCAGGGAGGCTGGTCTTGCTCTGGATAGTCACACAGTTCCTCTGCACCTTAAGTACAAGCACAGTGGTTTTGTATAGCACCAGTGCAGTGGGAATGTCCTTTTCAGTCTCCCCTCCACCAGCCTCTTCTTTGTGCCATGTCAGAAGGTGAATCAATCAGCATGTCCAAGGTAAGGTAGCCCACACTGATGTCATGCAACCTGTAAACCTAAGATTGTTTTGCATTTTAAAACATCCTAGATGATAAACTGTAGCTGTCAGCCATGCTGCTTAGGAGTTTGTTTCTGCCATTTTATGGACATAGAATTATGTGTACATGCTGCAGTATGTGTAGTGAGTTCTCTTTTCTTTTCTCTTGCAGAAATTCCATGGAGTTGGACTAAAATAAAGTTTTGGGATGTCTCTATTTGGATTAAAATTTGGAAAGAAGAAATTGAAAGGTGAGTGTGGTCTGGTAATGCCATTGTTGTGGGTGACGAGGTAAGAAATGAAAATACAGCACACATGTGAGCCCTTGAGATCATGTTTGGGAGCATGTACTGCACTGTAGGGCAGGAGGCAGAAGACACTCTTTCCTTCATTTCATACTGCCTTGGAGGAAGGAGTGCTGCAGACTGTGTGCCAGTGAACGGGGGCACTTCTGCAACAGGACAGGCTGCAAAGTTTTTGCAGCCGTCACGGCATGTGATTGCCTTGGGGAAGTTGGGTCCCGATGGTTTCTTACAAGAACCTTTTGAGGGAGTGGATGAATGAGCAATGCACAGTGCAATGGTCTGATGCAGTCTTTTGATGATGAAATGTGCTGATGCACCACAAAATCTGCCTTCAGTTTTGAGCCCCTCACAGCAAGAAAGACATTGAGGTGCTGGAGCGTGACCAGAGAAGGGTAACAAAGCTGGTGAAGGGTCTGGAACACAAGTCTTACAAGAAGCAGCTGATTAAGGTGGGGGTGTTTGGGTTGCAGAAAAGGAAGCTCAGAGGGAACCTTATTGCTCTCTACAATAACCTGGAAAGGAAGTTGCAGTGAGATGTGGGTCAGTCTCTTCTCCCACCTAACAAGTGGCAGGATGAGAGGAAATGGCCTCAAGATGCACCAGGAGAAGTTTAGATTGGATACTGGGGAAAATTGCTTCACAGAAAGGGTTGTCAAGCATTGGAAAAGGGTACCCACAGGAGTGGTGGAGTCACTCTCCCTGGAGGTATTGAGAGGTATAGATTTGGCACTCAGGGACATACTTTAATAGTGGAGTTGGCAGTGCTGAGTTAACAGTTGGATTCTCTGATCTTGGAGGTCTTTTCCAACCTAAACAATTGTGTGATTCTGTTTTATGATGGCAATGGCCCAGGTATTCCCTTCATTGAGATGCAGGAAGAAGGGCAAATTGCAGAGATGCACTCTGAGATCACCCAAAAAGCTGATGAGGGCAACACTAACTGGAAAAGAAACCTTTTCTTATTCCTTCATGTGAGATCCATGTGGCATCCAAATAAATGGGTGTGAAGGTAATCAGCAACCATCCCCTGCATCGCAATTCTCACCAGACTTTGCAGCAGAAATCCCTGAAAAGATGAATTTTTGGAAGAAGTCCTGTAGGAAGGCTACTAACATATCTCTGTACAGCCTCATAGGGTGTGTCTTGCATCAGGCCTTGCATGAGGTGCCACTGAACCATCAGACTTAGCACTTCACGCTCAGACCCGATGTGCAGTCTCTGGTCAGGGATTCAAGTCTGCAGACAGGGTGAAGAGGGAAAGTCTCAAGCCTTTCCTTTCAGGGTGTTCCTCCCTGTATTTGATGAATGCGGAGATTATTGCCCTACTCGTGTTTTGACATGAAATTATTTTCCAACCTCTCTGAGCTCAGAAGACTGAATAGCTTTTTCCCAGGGGTTTATTTTTGCAATTGTGCTGCTATTTCCCCTTCCTGGCACAGGGCAGACTCTGAGCCCTGGTGTTAAGACAGGGGCATCCGTTTGCTGCTCTGATAGTCCCGGGAGAGGAGGGTGTGATTGCTCCCAGGGAAGGGTCTCTGCCTGCCCCAGGTCTCTTTTCCCCATCTTGTCTTTGCAGATGAGGGAGCACAGGTTTGTCTTGTGAGCTGCTGTCCACTTAGGGCATCCCCACTTGTAAAGCAGTATCTGTTCTGATTGTCAAAAAGATTCTGCTGCTGTATTAGAAACGTTTTGTGCTTTGTGTGTGCTTTAGCAGAGAAATATTCAGCCCACCCCCTTCAACCTAGTGTTCAAGAAACTCAGACCTTCCTAGATATAAACTCCACATTTTATAGGGGAAAAATAACTTATTTTCATATTTGATCACCAATTCAGAACCAATGAAAGCAAACTGGAGGAAGTTCAGAAAAGGATAAGGAAAATGGGTGATCAGGGAGTGAGGAGCTTCCATAACAGGAAGCTAGAAGAGCTTTTTCTCCTCCCCTTTTATTTTTAATTATTTTGCTTGCTTCCCAAAAGCTGAAAGGGCTATGATTGCTCCTTGCAAATATTTCACTGGAGTAAATGCCAACATTGAAGTGCTATTTTAATCCAAGGGTTTATAAGCCTTTGTGTTTGCAGAAGTCCAAAGGACTGTGCTGCCTTGAGAGCAGGCATGGCTCTTCTGCAGGGAACATCCCACATCATTTCAGAGGGACAGTACCACTCAAAGACCAAATTGCTGTTCTAGAAACAAATTGGGATGATGTTTAACCTTACCAAAGAGCCATGCTCATGGTATGACTTTGATGGGAGGGAATGGATTACCTCAGCCATCAGCTGCTGAACCTGGGATCAGGATTGCTCCCATGAGAACCAGCATTTCTTCCCAGCAAGACGCAATTCCCACACGAGCTGACGTGGAGGGAAAATTGGATAGGTACATTTAAGAAGACAGGTTACATGGTCCAAATTCCTTGGAGGTAAGAGTCAGGTTTTTACAGTTTTATGTTCTTTGTAGAAGCAATCAGGGATGTAACCAAAACTCAGCTTATGTCAGACACACAAAGACACCTGGAGAAAACCTGTTCCTGGTGACCTTGGTGAAGCTCTTCCAGAAAGACACAGGGAAATACACCTCTGATATAAGCAGCAGTGATGTTTCTGTGGAAAAGATATCTGAGATCTTTTACGCTGAGGTTTAACCTACAGTGAACCTGGGTGAAATAGAGAGGAAGTGGGACACTTTTGGTTCATCGGGTGTGTGGAAAGTGGGAGATGGCTGATAAATGTGGAATATCTCTGCTCACTGGTTTCATCCCATGGCAGTTTGACTCAGCATTGGATGGGGATGGCCAGGTATTGTCTATGAAACAAATGGAAATAGGGACCAGGGACAACTCATCCACAGGAATAACATTATGCCAAGCTGTGTGCTTGAGAGGATGGAAGAGCAGTCACTGCTGCAGCTTCATCTGCACAAGCCCAAGCCTAAGGGCACTGTGAGAGGAAGAGGAAGGTTATAAATTGAGCTAGGTCATTTGGAAAGCTGCACTGGGTTTTCCTTCTTGCTGCTAGGGACAGCCTGCTCTCCAGAGCAGTTGAGCTCTGGGCAAAGAGCTTGGCAACTCATGCAGAAGGCAACCCACGACTGGCTCTACAGAACATCGAGCTCAGCTGCCTTCTGGGATTCCCATTCTGATCTTATAGGAAATCTCTCACCACAATAGACATTGAGTATGAAAAATATATTTATTTTTACATAATTTCCCATGAGGGAAATAACTGTGAATTGAAAAAGTTCTTAAAGTTCGTTTCAGAGCTGTATTTATTTTTATGGTTTTTTGCATCACTTCCTCTCACTGTGTATTGCTGTTATTAACAACATGTGCCATTGTGTCAAGCTGTGGCATTACCAGCATGTCTAAGAGATACTGTTTTCTAGTAAAGGAAATGATATGTGCCAGCCAGTCACTGTCAGATTAGTTTTTAAAATAAAAACAAAAGACTATTTCAGCTGCTTTTTTTGGCATGCTGATATTAGTAAAAATATTGTGAACTACTGTTACAAATAAAACCAGGATGCAAAGTGCTATGAAATTCTAAACCAAATCTGGAAGAAAAAAAAATAAAGTTTTTCAAAATGAAGAAGAGACAATTTCTGCTGCTAATATATTTGAAAAAATGCATACTTTCATTCTGAAGTGGACTGAAACAAACATGAAAAGATGTAGGTGCTTCTTGAGAAATAATCTGTTGCCAGGCACTTCTGAAATGTGGTGAGTCCCCACCTTTGCCCAGAGCCAGGGCAGGTGGGTGAGACATCACCAGGAATGGGAAGGGAAGGGAAACCAGAACTGGTGTTATTGTGGGAGATAGGGAAGGGGAGAGATGAGGCACCCTCTGTCCTTTCCTAGAAAAACCTAAATGGGAATATTTTCTGCCTTAAGGTTATCTAGCAGTTCTTCTAGGCCTGTATCCCAAGAGTGCTGTTTGACCACAAGTGTTGTACATGCTGAGCAAATCTGAGGCTTCCTTTCGGAGCTTTCTTTTCTTGTTTTCTCTCTCCTTATGGTGGTTATATAAAATGCTGCTTTCAGAAAAGGGCAGGATCTAACACTGAACTTAATGTTCATATTAAAAATTTACTAGACCTGAGGCAGAAATATATCCAGTTCACCTTCAGGGTTTTTTATTTCAGACCTTTCATCTGCTCTGTGAAAATGGAGGTGTGTCAATACATCTCCTGAGTGGGCCCTGTGTTAGTGATGCTAGTAAAAAAATAATTTTGCTTTAATATCAGGGACATTTGAAATGTTCTACCTGTGTGAGAAATTCCACTACATGTGGTGTTTGTTTGATGCTTAGTAGGAGGCTGAGCTCAGTACCAATCACCAAAGACATAGTCCATGACCACAAAAGTGTATTTCTTGCATTTCATTTCTTCAGGGGAAGGAGGATTCTTGGTTTTTTGAGGCAAAAGGACATAATTAATATATTTATTTAATAATGGAGGGACAGGTGGGAGGGAATAGGGTTAAACCCATTGATGGTGATGTCTCTAAGGTCTTGCTGCAGGTTTTTTTAAATCAAATCCCTCACACTCAGCACAATCTACTCCATTTCAGAGATGAAAAGGCATGTGATTGCCAGCATAAATCCTCTTCAGCCACAGCAGCCAGAGAATCTCTGCAAAAGAGGGGGCATCTACACATTAAAAATGTGTGGGTTTGTAGCATGGAGCGCTGGAGAGCCCCTCCTTTGAGTCAATAATAAAAGACATGTTTGTTTGCCAGGCAGCTGGGCATGTTCCTGCTCCAAGCCGGGCTTGGCTCTGACCTTCCTCTCCCCGTTTCCATCCCACCGGGTTCTCACGGCTCTTCCTGCCCCAGCCATGCTCACTGAACCCTGCCAGGCTCTGGCTGCAGTTCAGGGCAGGGATGGGCTTCGGTTTCGTGCCGCAGAGCAGCCGGCACGCCGGCACCGGTCGGGTTACACCACTGGGCTGACACTCAGGTAATGAGGGTTCAACAAATGTCTGGGTCCCAGGCTGGCTGTGAAATATAGATATTTAAGCATCACGACCCTCAGCCCTGTCATATGGCTCTTGCCTTTATTGATGTATCCTCTGATCCATATCAAACGCCGAGCTTCTTGGGTAAAGATCCCTGGCTTTGGTTTTGAATAGTGGTTTGAAATGCTTTCAGCAGGAAGGCACTGCTGTGTTATGAATGTGAAATCCTGTGGTATCAGTGCTATAAGAAATCATCCCATTCTCTTTAACACAATGGCAGGGACTTTACCCAGATACAGAACCTGCAAATCAAGGGACTTGTTGGATTATTCCCTCATCTCTCAGGACTGCAAAAATGGCAGTTATTGCTTTAAGGAGCAATGAAATTTTGGGTATTATTGGTATAATTTTGGCTATTATTGGTATAATAACCTCCTTAGGAGAAAATATTTTAGTTGCCTAACACAGTATATGATGACTTGCCCTCTCCCATGGAGGTGCCTTTTAATGGACAGTATAATTCTCTGTTTCTTGAGAAGAAAGATAGAGGTACCGACTCACCATGGCACATTTCAGTCACTTGAAGGAACATGCACATGAAGGAACAGTCCAGCAAAGACCAGAAGACAGGGCTGGGATTTCTCTGTCTGCAAAGAGACGTGATCTCCTGGGTCTTGGGTGTGAGGTGGCCCTTGTGCCATTGCTGAGACATTATACCAAAAGCTGGATCACACAGCAGTTATGAGGTGCCCAAAAGTAGGGACAACAAAAGCAGATGGGAGATGGAACAGGAGGAGGTGGGAGGAGGCACATCATAAAGTATGTGACTGGTGGAGATCTGAGACTGTTATAGCCTGTTGCAGGCCAGATCTGAACTACAGTCTTAGAAGGGTCAGTTATATGTCCTTGGGACCAGAGTAGCTGTTTTACAGCTTTCACAGCTTGGTAAGGGTAATAACTTTGCTAAGAACTGTGCTGTAAGGGATTCTGGGGAGATGAGTCCAGCTTCTGGGTGTCACTCTTTGTAGCTAGTCCAGGGCAGAGTTTTTGCTCTTGAGGTCACTTGTTTAAAGGGTGGAGTAGAGATTATTGTTTTTACAGAGTTTATGTTGTCTCTGTTCTGTTGTCAGGGTTAGTTACGCAGATGATCCCCTAATTGGGCCGTGTTCATTTTGTGCACGAGGTATCAGTGCCTAGTTTGTATAGGACTTGGCAGAACCAGGCAGATCTTAACCTCCCATTTCTTGAAGCCACAAGACCCAATATCTACAAAACTTTTCCAATACCCTGTTGAAAGCATTGCTCTTGGCACATGCTCCTAGCATAAACCAGAAATAAATTTCCAAGCTGTCTGATCAGATCTTGAGTCTAACCTTTTGCAGGACTTTTCCGTGCAGCAATCCTAAATGAAGAAGGCTGGTGGGCTGGCCAGTTACATTTATAGCTGATTTTTGGCATAGGTTTAATTTTATTAAATACAGATGTTATTCTGTGGTTTAGTTCCTAAAACTGTCTGCCTGAGAAAACAAGCACTTTCCCAGTGACTTGGTCTCAGTGGTTAGACCAAGAACTGGGCACTAAGCCATATTTATGTACGCCGAGTTTCCACTGATGAATAATTTAAAATAGTTTTCAGTGGCAGTGAAATGATAACTTGGAGTACAAATACCATTCCTTTCTTCCAGTGAGTGCAGTTTGGAAAAGCAGAACATTTGAGTTGCTTAGAGATAAAAAAAAGTTTCAAGAAATGAAAAACTTCTCATCTGATATCCCTACAGCTTTTCCCCTCCCTTTTTCCTCATTGCTTTCAGAATCAACAGGGCATGATAAGACATGCATGCTTGGATCTACAGCCAAAAACCCCTGAGTTATGTTTACCAGAGAAAGCTTGGTGTAATGCTTGACTTTCTCTAAATTTTTGTTTGTTATGATCATCCAAGTGGCTTAATTTCGGTCCAAACTGTTCTAGAAACAAATAGGAGTTGCATGGTCTGTGATAGTTGAGAACTGCTCCCGTAGGAGGCACAGCAGTAGGACCTCACACTCCTCAGCTGGTAAAAATGAGCCCACTGAGGCAGTGTTGCCCTGTGTGTGTGGTCAGACTGGTTCTCCTTTGGTGTAGCCAGAGGACAGAAAGTTCTCTTTGCTGATGCTGCTGGATGAGGCTCTCTGTGCAATTTATTGTGGTTTTTCTTGATTAAGCCAAAGGTATTGGCTGTAACCCAGTAGGAAGAATTAAATTCTCATCACTAAAAATTAGCCTTGTATTTTGGCCTTTAAGGACACTGCCTCTGAGAGGGAAGGAAGGATCCAGCAGCCAGAGCCTCCATGCAGTTTTGAACCAGGTTCAGAGTTATCTGGAGCCTTCAGAAATTGGTTGTCATAAAAAACTTGCCCTTAGGTACCATATGATCAGGCATGGGAGTGCAGTGCCTGATTTTAATTTCTGTTCTGTTTCATGTCCCTCTGCTACATGTTTCTGGGCCATCCCTGAGCCATTTGCAGCCATTTGTGTGTCTCACATAAAAGCCATTTGGAGAGAGCATCTCTCATTCTGCTGAGAAGCCAGGCTCCTTTCTTCACTGGAGTACGTGCATGCGCCAGCTTCTTTCTAGGAGCATTTGAGACTCTTGAATTCATATTCACGTGTTAAGTGCCTCTCCTCTGCCTGCAAAGACCTTGGGGGCAACCTGAGGAAGGCGGTGGCTCCTCACTCCCTCAGCAAGCCCTGGGAAAGGGCAGAGGAGCTCAGGGCATTTCCTGCTGTTGCCTGCAGAAGTTGGACTTCTGTTTCTGTGTGCAAAGCAGAAAGTCACTGAGGACTTCAGAGTCTCTTAGAAGCCTCCGTGTGACACTGAGGCTCTGCTGTGTAGCCCAAGAGGCTCTCAAGCTTTGTCATCTGTTCCTATTTACATTAATGCTATTTATCTTTTCTGTGACATTTCTTCCAGGACTAGACTGGGAGCCCCTGGGGAAGGGATAAGAGTAGCACTTACTGTGTGGCAGGAAACACTCGAGTGTTGGGAAGTTCTGTTTTTAACAAATAGCTTTATCTTTCATCAGCTTTGATAATAGTGGTTGCTCTCAGGAAAATTCCTGAAGGAGCACATAACACAATAGTTGAAGCCCAGCAAGTCTGGACCTCTTGAGTTCTGCTTCTGTTTTCCTCTGGGGCACCAGATAAGTCACTCTGATCTCCTGGTACATTGTTCTCCCTATTGTGAAGGATGAGAAAAATGTTTCCAGGGAAAGCAGTGAAGGATTAAGCATTTTGAGGGTCTCAAATGAAGCCTCTGTGGTTGGTCTGATTCACCCAGTTGGGGCAGAGGGGAGCTGACTTGAAAATGACTGACACAGCTGGAAGTGCCAGAAGAAGAGGGAAAGCACATTTGCCTGCTAACATAGCTTTACATTAGTAATTAGAGGGCTTGATGAAAGCAGCTCACAGACAGAGACCAAGAAATGGTGATCTGAAAAAGGGCTTAAAAATTAGGGATGCTGTGTTCTTTACAGGGTCATTGGAGAGAAAGGAGGAAGGATAGCAGTTCAATGGACTGAACAGCTTAGACACTTGCTGATGCAAGAGTGAACAAGCAGGATGAACAAGATGTCTTAACGCATCATTTAATAGGTGTAATAGACACGTGCTGTGATAACTCACGAGGATGGAATATTAATAGAAAATAATAAAGCTAATTCTGTAAGATTAACAGAGGTTTTTCTTCTATGACTGTGTGGTCTGAGATGCAGCATGAAGAAAGAGATGAACGAATTGCAGATCTCTGAGTAATGATACAAGGGCAATAACACAGAAATAGCAAACCAAGAAGGGCAGTCTTCTAGGGGGAAAAAAAAAAAAAACAAAAAAGCAAAAAACCCCAGTTTTCTGAGAGGCAGGGCATGGTGGCAAATGAAGAATTCTATCTGTTCAAAGGCAGAGTTGGAGAGGAGCAAAAAGAAACACCACTTGTTCAGCTGGCACAGAGTTTTGATGCAGAGGTGGGTAATTTTTTTGGAGCTAGAGAGGAGGTTGGTCCAAAACTGGCTGACTCCTAAAGGGAATGGGAGGAGCTGGCTGGTCCTGTGAAAGCAGAAGGGAGTGTAAACAGGAATAATTATGAAACGATGGGATGATGCTTAGGAAAAAGTAACAATACCAAATTGTTTAAAAATTATTTCAAGAAGGAAATCTTCAGTAAATGTGAAGAACTAGTCACTGAGATCTCATGGGAAGGAATTCTGGGGTGGAGGGAGAGTAAGAGTTGCCATTTCCTTAAATAATTGATACTAGGAACAACACCTTAATTGATATTAAGAGCACATTCGTTATTATTTGATAATAAAGGCACATGTATATAAGGGAAAAGCTCAGAAGGATAAGTGAAATGGTGAAATCACAAGCTCCTCATTTGCTTCAAGCAGAGGAAGGATGCTTCTAGTAGGTGCAAAGCTGCTTGTTTTATCCAAAACAAACAGAGTGGTAAAGGCTCAAAGTGAGAAAAGGCTATCAAGGACATAAAGGGCAATAAAAGTTATTCTGTAAGAGTTGGGGTCTCTAGGGTTCTGTAACCCTTATAGTAAGAGGGAGATCAAAGACAGTTTATGTCTGCTGTTCAATGCAAAATAGTCTACCAAATAAGCCTAAGAAATCAGAGGGGTTTTATTGTGGTGAGGGTTTTTTTGTTGTGGTTTTTGGTTGTTGTTAGTTTTTGTTTCTTTGTTTGTTTGTTTTGTTTGGGTTTTTTTCTTCACTTTAGACATGTAACATAATAGTTTCCAGAAATAGAGGAGAAGGAGGGAGGTTTTGGGCTGGAGCAGAGAGAGAATGGGTTGGCTGTGTAAGGTAAAGTATGCCCTGGAGCAGTGCTGCCTTTGAGAGTTTCTGGTGCACAGGCAGGCAAAGTTCTGGAGACTGGGAAGAGAGCAAGCACAGCATCTGTCTTGAAAGAGGAGAAAAAGAAAAGCTGAGCAATTAGAGATGTATTGGCTTCACTTGAGTAAAGGTTGAAATAATCCAACAAACCACTTCAAAGTAACTAGAAGTGTGTGTGTGGGGAAGAGGTGATTAACAGTCAGCAGTCCTGAAAAACTGCATCAAACCAAAATTAGTTCTGTTTTAGTGGTAGCCAGAGGGCTATTGAAAAAACCTCCGATAGCTGCCATGTATCTTGACTGTCACTTGTGGCATTTTTACAAGTAAAGCAGAGATACATTCTTGATGCAAAATAACAACACAGTGAATGCCAGATTTTTCAGAAAAAAAAAAAAAAAGGCATTAACAATAGATATTGATGACTGATTGTGAAACTTGAGAGATCCATCAGGAATATATCCCATCCTGAGTCTGGTATTCAATATTTACTTCTACATTTTGGCTGACAGAATAAAGAACACACTTAGTACATCTGCGAATGGCACCACGCTGGCAGGAGCTACAAGCACACTGAAAGATAGGATTGGAATTGACTAGTTGGAGAAATAGTCTGAAAGAATTTGGATGCAGTTCAGCTAGGACAAATGAAAAATTTGCATTGCCTGATGAGGCATTGGCTCTGCCAGAAAGGATCTGCCAAAATGGATCATATTCTGAAAAGCCTCTTCATGCTGGTGGTGCATAAAGATATTACTTGAAATTACTTCTAGGTGAATTCTTGCATATAATATGCATTGTCTGCTAGGTAAGTGGAGTGTCCCTTGTGATTTACTGAGCTTTTGTAAGGCCCCATTTGCAAATAGTGTCCCATTTTGACCACTGTGCATCCAGAGTGGTGTGAACTAGTTGGGAAGCCCACTGGAGAGCAGCAGAAGTTATGCTACTACTGACAGGTTTACACAAGATGTGACTGAAGAAACTGGAGTTGCTTACCCTTGGGAAGACTACAGTAAAGCACAACAGCCCTCAGTACAGAGTGAACTGAGAATCACAGAACCACAGAATCCCTGCACAGGACAGTCCCGAGAATCACACCACATGCCTGACAGCAATGCCCAAATACTTTTTGAACTCTGGCAGGCCTGGTGCTGTGACCACTTCCTTGGGTAACTTGTNCTGGTGCTGTGACCACTTCCTTGGGGAACTTGTTCCAGAGCCTGACCACTCTCTAAGTGAAGAATCTTTTCCTGATATCCAACCTAAACCTCTCCTGACACAATTTCACCCTCTTCCCTCAGCACTGTCACTGGTCACCAGGAAGAAGGGATCAACATCCTACCCCTCTGCTTCCCCTGATGAGGAAGCTGTAGGCTGCTGTGAGATCTCCCCTTAGTCTTCCCTTCTCCAGGCTGAACAAGTCAAGTTACCTCAGCTGCTCCTCATGTGGTTTTCTCTCAAGGCCCTTCACCATCTTTGTGGCCCTCCTTTGGACTCTTTCTAATAATTTTATATCTTTCTTATACTGTGGTGTCCAAAACTGCACACAGGACTCAGGCGAGGTGCACTAGTGCAGAGTCAAGGGCAATCCCTTCCTTTGGCTTTCTGTACTGTGCATCTTTGGCAAGTAGCACAAGGAACTGAGGGGAATCAGATGAGAACTTTTGACCATCCCAGGAGAAGATAAAATTTCCCAAAACTGAAGTAATTTTATGTTAGATAATGCAGAAGAAAACTCCCTCAGGGGAAGGAAACTGCAGTCCTGGAATAGGCAGTTTGAAGAACAGCCATCACTGCAGCATTCTATGACATTTATTGGGAGTGATAGGTGAGATTCTGCCTTGGGTTAAAGGGTAGATTTGAAGACCTTTGACATCCCTTCCAGTAGTTTTTGATTTCATGGTAGATGTTGTGTTGGTGTCACAGCTGTGGGATGATGCTCAGAGATGCACTTGTACTGGAGGAAGGGCATCCACAGTAGGATGATGGCAAAAGCTCCAGAGACTTCACGGGGAAGAGATGGAGCAGGACAGGAATAGTGAGCTCCAGTAGTTAAGCAGAAGCTGAACAATCTGTAAAACTGGCACTGGCATTGCAGTGAGTTGTGGGTAGAGGAGACTTGGCATATGGTTTTGAAATGCTGGGGTACCAGTCCATGTTGGTGCTGCTCCATCAGTGTCACCAGCCTCTTCAGTTCCCTGGCACGGGGCATTTGGCACGGGGCACGGATTCACGATGCCGTTGTCTTTTAGCAGCTCTGCTTTCATTTTCTGATGCTTCATTCATATCTGTATTGACTCCACTTGCCCTCAAGCATGTCTGATGTGTTTCCTCTTCTTCACAGAGGAAGAGAGACAGCTTCAAGCAAACAACCGAGATTTTAATCTGCAGTTTGAATATGCTGTGAGTAACGAGTGTGTGTTGTTTCATGCAGATGTAGTCACAGATGTGGCTGCATCTGCTTCACGTCTTGAATGTTGTTTCGAGGGGTTGAACATAACTGCACACCAGCCATGGATCTGCAAACCAGGCAAACACATGCCAGGTGAACCATCAGAGATGGATCACTGCTGAGTCAGCCTGCAAGATGGGCAATTGTGGGAGATCCGATCCTGGAAAAGCATGACACGCTGACTTTACATACTTCCAGAAAATTACTTGTGAGTCAAAGCGTTTGCAGGATCAGGCTCCAAGGCCTTTCAATAACAGAATCTGGGAGGAGTTTTCTGTGGAAATGTGTCTCCATTTAAAGTAAAACATGAACGGAAATGTGTCAGTTCCTCAGCTCTTGCAGTGAAATCTTCTCTGTCAGGAAGGTTTTGAATCTGGCCCTTATGGCTTCCTGCCAGCTTTTTTTGCCAACTCCTGAGCAGCCTACTTAGGTTCACATTGTGCCATGAAATCTGTGACTGCAGGGAGCACCTTGGCACAGGCTGGCTGTGACCCACGTCTGCCATGCTAATGTGCCAGGGAGTCCTTTGGCATCTTGATTTCTGAAGCTTGTGGACCATTTGTTGATGCAGTGTGAGGAGAAGCACCAGCTCAACCACTAGACCTGTCCTGCCCAGCTGCAGGGTCACTCCCTCCATGAGGCCATCCTGAAGCTGCATTCTTTCAAAGTGTTTGCAGCTGCCAATTAATAATAAAGTGAATTTTGTGCATTTTTGTCCCCTGAATATCTGAATTCCAGTGGTGAAACTAATAATTCAGGAGCTCCTGTGAATCATGTTTTGGTCTAGGAACATCTCAAGTATTTTCTTGGTAAGAACTGAAAAAAGTCAGCATTTTAGAACAGTGTAATTTCTTGTGAGGTCAACAGTCTGACTTGCCAACAGGTTTGACTAATGGCAACATTAACTGGGTGGTTTTCAGTGGTCACTTTTCATGCATGAACTACACAACATGGGTTAGAGACTTCCAAGGTCCAGAGCTGCCGCATGTGTCCTGAGTATGAAATATGTGGAAGTTAATATCTGTAAAGGATTATGCAGTGTGAATGTCTGACCAAGACTGCTGATTTGAGACTGGGAAAGTGCACTTGATTTGCACAGAACCTGCCCATAGCATGCTGGGGTGGGTGATGCCACTACACATGGGTTTGTGATCTTCCACTGAATGATTGCTGTGTGCAGTAGTAGGGCAGGAAGGTAGGAGGGAGATAGGTAATGATGTCAGGGTAGAGGGAACACGCAACTCTTCTGGTTCCAAACTTATTTCTGTGAAAAGCCTTTCATAAAACTGACTTTGCATGACATTGATTCCCAGCTGATTGCTTACATGCCCAGGGATTTGCAAACAACCACAATTAACTAGATGACTTTAAGAACTCTTCAGAGTTTCCATAAGTCTATGATTAGGTGTTAAGTGAAGGCAGCCAAAACACTAGCTCAGTATAATCTGTTACAACTTGGCAGTGAGTTTCAGTAGCCCTGCCCCTCATTTCAGTCAGCTGCAGCTTGTGTTTTCTGGAGTCCATTGTAGACTGAGGCTTAGGAAATCCAGAAAACTGCTCCTAAAGAGCCAAGCCTTGAAGTGGTGCTGGATGGTGATGCACTAACAGACCTTAGGTGGTGATGCAAGCACTGCCCTAACTGTACAGGGCCACATATCCTGTCCTGGGCTGCTTATGTCCAACAAGTCCTGGTAAAAGTTCAATTTATTAGCCCTGCATTCCTATAGTGTATAAAAAGGAATAAGCTTGCTCATAAATTGCTTCAAATCCCATGCTATATATTGCTGGATGCATCTGGAGATGCCTAAAAGGGAGGTAGTCTCCTGGTACCCTCCCATATACATATGCATGATGCTCCTGAAAGTTAGCTCTTCAAGGCAAAGGTAAAATCTGGGCCTCTTCATCACATTCATATTTGTCTGAACATCATGGGGTTGCACTGCTAAGCACTGGGATATAGTCCAAGGAGAAGGGACCACCAAGACCCAAAGGAAACCCACCAATATAACAAAGCCTACAAAGTATTTTAGGCAGTGAAATCTGCAGGAGTGAGGTTTAGTTTACTTGGTAACTTAAGACCACATTAGCCATAAAACCTATAGAACAGGTTCTTGTAACAAAGTGAGGTGAGGCAGTAAATGATTCTTTAGGGTGAGGCAGTTGCTGAGAAAGGCCAGTAAGGAAAAAGAAAGGGAAATGCAAACTGAGGTGTTGTGTATTGCCTTACTGCTGCAGCCAGACTCCATGTCCCAGCTGGTGTGAAGGTTTGAGCCTTTCACTAAAAGGAGAGTCTCTATTATGTAGGCATAGATCAAAGGTACAGAGTTGTTTTGTCCTCCTTTAATCTCAGTGAGAACAGGGAAGTGGGAAAGTACAACCAGAGGTGGGTGTGTTGCCCCTGAATATCCCTATCCCTGGTGGGATTTTGTCCCTTCCCAGTGCAAAGTCTACATGATATCTGAGAAGGGAGAAGAGAGGAGCTGATAAAGACTTGAAAACTCTATTGTGTGTGGAGTCTGACATCAGCTCTGGCAGCTGCTGGAAGCTGGCCCTTCTAGTATGAAGCAAGACTTACAAATACACTCAAACCAGCTCTGCAGGAACCTGAGGCTGCACCGTGGAGAGCCATGACTGCCAGTGCGTGCAAGGGCATGTCCAGATCCATCACAGTAGCACTTGCAGAAAACTTCAGAGGGCAAATTCCCTCCCAGAGCTCATCGGAAAATACACAAGATGCTAAACTGCAGTGTGTCCCTGCCACATTCCTCCAGCCATGGAGCCTCTTCAGCTGATCAAGAGGGTTAGAAAATTAAAACTAGATTCAAAACAAAGTGCTGTGCAGTTAACTGGAGGGGCTGAGTGTGAAGGTATGTACTACCCACCAGCTCACAAAATTAGTTAGGAATGACTCAGAAACCAAGTGTGAATAAGTGGCATGCAGAGGTACTTGGAGCAGCACAAAAAAGAACTCAATATAGGTCAGTAAAAATGAAAAGTCAAGTCCTAATCCCATGTTTATTCACATTGCAGATGGAAAGATCCTTCCTGAATTCAGTAAGAGGTTTTGTATGTGTAAATAAAGTGAAAAGCAGGATGGCAGATGTGGTACAGCAAGATTTATGGGCTTTAATCAAGGTTCTTATCTGAGTCAATTTAATCTGTCTGCACTGTCCCCAGTCTGTCTGCACCACCTCCAACACAGCTGCAGAGTGGACTGTCCATGTGGGTCCACCACTGTCAGCTCTCCATGAACATTCTGGAGAAGGAAATGTCTTCTGAATGCTTTTGGTGTTTGCTCTGATCCCAGTTCCCTTTTATTTCTTCCCTTTCACATTGGAATTTAGCACAGCTGCACCGGGACGTCATGAAGGGCTGCGAAAACAACTTTGAAATTGGCTTTCAGACAATAGGAGAGGAAATGCAGGGCCTATGAGTCAATGACAAATTTCATCTTGGATCAGAATTCAGGGTCAAACGTTCTATCATCAGAACCAGCAGCAAGGGGGCCTCTTAGACTCTGCTTTTGTTCTCTCAGGTCACCCGATAAAGTCTCTAGTGAAATAGGAGGGATGTATATAACTTCCTATGGCCAATACACATTGCCCCGGGCTGGATCAGCAGCTGGGTTCTTATCTCTTTGAAATTTAATAGGAGAAAAGGGAGCTCCAGTAGTGGGTTCAGACTCTGCCTCACCTCCTCTGCTTGAGTACTTTGATGTCAGAAGGATGCCTGTGGGTTATCCCCAAGGACCTTATCAGTGTGGTCAGGGTGGTGGCACCAGCTATCCTCTCTTCCTGTCTCAACCCTCAAATGCTTCTCAGCATCCTTCACACTCAAGACCAAAGGGAGTGTTGTCTGATCAAGTGACAAGTAGTCTGAGTAGCTCCTGAAGGAATATATGCAGCAGGAAACTGCACTGCTCCTTCTTTTAGAAAGGTGTTAGGTGGGCTCATCTAAAGACCACCTGAGGCAGTGGCAGGGAGCAGCCAGAGCAGGGGTGCCCTACAAGAGGGGTAGGCTGGGAGTGGAGGTCACCCCAGCTCAGGCAGAGCCCTCACTGACCAGGGTGCAGTCCTGCAGCATCTGGTTGGGGGAGACAGGGCAGGATGCTGGTAATGGGGCCCACCATGCCCATCCCAGACAAGGTGAGGTGATGAACCAGGTCTGGGACGCACCTGGAGAGCCCAGGCAGGAGCAGGGAGAGTCAGGGATGAAGACGAGTTTATTCTAGAAGTCCAAGGTCTGTCCAAAAGGTAGAGCTGGGAAGACTAGGACAGACATCAGTCTGGAGACAGGGTCTTCCATAATGTATCTTAGGTGAGACTAGAAGGCTCAGGGCTGGGCTTAAATGGGGTTGTGGATGGAAAACCAAGTGAGGTCCAGGCCCTTAAGGCATGTTAGGGCCCTGAGAAACACATTAAGGCTGAGCTGTGTCAGATGTGAGCTTCGGCGAAGTCCATATACTCCTTCACTCTTCATCAGACTAAACCTCGTGGAGGCAAAACTCTTACCATACTGGTTGAGAGTCTTGTTGCGTGAAGCCCTAATGAGCAGAGTACAGCAGTTTGGAGTTTGCCTCCTTTGCACCACTGAGGAGTGCTCTGCCTTCCCCTTCTCTACTCCTTCCTTCCAGGCAGCAGCTTCAGGTACTGAACCAAGCCAGAGGAGAACGCAGTGTAGTCGAAGGGGATGACTGAGGGACAAGACCTTTGGGTCCTGTGCCAGGCCCACCCGTGAGTAATGACATGAGGTTGTCAAGCCTTGCCATCTCTGTGTCCTCCTTTGCACCACCACGAAGAGGACACTCACCACGGTGTTGATTAACTGCTCAGTATTGGGATGACTTCTCCACGGACACCC
>VXBX01009808.1:26615-40305 GCA_013400415.1 Scytalopus superciliaris | reverse complement strand
CCCCCCCCCGAACTCCGCCTCCCTACTCCCAATACTAAGAGATATTAGACGTTAAACTGCTTGCTTTACAGAGAGATCTGGAATGTTGAAGTGATTTTGACTCTCAGGGCCTCTGTTTATTTTGGTTTATTACATTTGTGGCTTCCAGCAGAGGGACACAAACTGTTGATAGTGCAGTGTTTGAGTAGTGGATATTTATGAAAATCTGGGCCTAAGCCACTTGTCTGAAGTTACTCAGTAATGCTATGGTAGAGCAATAGAAAAGAAAGCGGTTCTCTTTCCTAGTTCACTCTTATGTGAATTGAAAGATGTGGGTTTTTTCATTCCTTTGTATGAAGAACACAAAGGTATTCCAGATTGCTTCAGTCATCTAAGGACCAAAGCTGCCTAATTCTTTCCATTTTAGCACTGTGATATAAAACATGAACATTTTACTTGAGGATGGAAAAAACTTCAAGGATCTATTTAGTTTATGTGATAAACATGTAATTTGTAATTCTTCATGTTTTACCTTCTATTTCCATTTTACTTTTGCTTTCTTTCAACAGCAGTTAGAATATTCTTCAGATGTGAAGAGCAGGACTGTTTGGTTCATGAATTTGAGAAATGCAGAAACTCTGAGTGGCACAAGGTAAAATGTATTTTGAGATACTGATACGAAAATATCAGTTACATATTTTAAAACTACTTAGATACATGTTAAGACTACAAGACTAATACTGATGTGATGCAAAGGACAACTACAGTTTTATCTAAAAGCATTTTGTGTGAATGTGGAAAGGCACTTGGGATATAATTAATGTAAACATAGGTGTCTAGCACAATTTCATTTATGTTAGGGAACATGAAATTTTTTCTTATGCTGAGAGGATGTGACATAGTGTCTGTCAGAGACATTGTGCTCTTGCCTGAAATGGCAAGGATGAATGCTGAATGGCTCTTGCCTGAACTGCATCCTGAACCAGTACATGAATCCTGCCTGATCCTAAGGCTCTCTGTTCTCCATGCCCCAAGGCGTTTTTGTGGTGTCTCTCACAGTAGTGGCATAGAGTGTATTTCAATAACTGGCTAGGAAGAAATTTTTATAAAAAAAGATGTTCAGTATTATCAGCTGATGTGTATTAGATACTCAGTCCATAGAAGTATTGTATTGCTATACCCATCAGCAAGAACTGTGATTATTTTACTGAATTGTCTGTTGATAGAGACACTCACATACACAGTCAGCTAAAAGTTGACACTGATACAGATGGGAAAACTTACATGATTTAATTACACTTGGCTAATTAAACTGATCTAGACTTTGTTCCACTAAAAAGGGTGACAGAAGCAGTGTCACAGGTGCTGTAAGCCTTACGTAATGGCTACAAGGATGCTGTGAGACACTCTGGCAAAGACTGTAATTGTATGTATTGGTTCATAAGCATGCTTTAAATAGCATCTAATTACCAGGCTGCGTTGGTAATTCTGGTTGAGAAAGCACATGCTGTACATAAACATGGCATGAGATACTGATGTTTCTTAACTGCTTATAGCTACAGTAAATTCAGTAGTCAAATGATATACTTCTAAACAGTAGGTGCTTTTGTCTCTTATTTGTAGAGTTCAAAGCTAAGTAATTCTTGGCCAAAGTTCTTTTATGAAAATGTTTTTCTTTAATAAATTAAAATGCCTTTTTTTTTACTTCTTTGCCTTTCTTTACTCTCTTTAATATAAAGGGGGTTAATGTATCCAAGGAAAGAAGTGTATTTTCCTCAGTTAAGAGATCTCTTATATCAAAATTTCAGAATTCCACTGCTATTTATAAGGTGGATTGTTACCTACGTCCCATTAAGAAAAATGACTACTTGTTTTATACAGTTATTTCATGGTGACTGTTTCATCCAAGGTCGTGGGCTTGGTGTGTTTTCGTTAAAGGGAAAATGGTGTCTTTTGTGCTTTTCCCCCTAATTATAGGATTCTATGTCATTTGTAGCTCTTTAGATGAGACCACTTATGAAAAACTGGCTGAAGAAACACTGGACTCCTTAGCAGATTTCTTTGAGGACCTGACAGATAAGCCTTTTACCCCAGAAGATTATGATGTCTCTTTAGGGGTATGTTTTAAACATTTGTGTTTTGTAATTTGAAGGAGAATTTTAAATGTCACCTTAGTGATGACACTTAAAATACAATTAGTTTTTACAGCTTTTTCTGTTAAAATGTAGTTCTTTATACTGACTGTGGCAACAGTTCTGGTAAAAAGTATGATTTGAGAATGTAAAATGTTTCATGTATAGAGAAAGACATAATATAGAATAATAAATGAACAGAAGAGGAGGTGGAAACTGGTTTCTAATTCCACAGTGGTTTATAAATTCTTCTAAATAGGCATAGACATCTGACATAGCAATCAGTTCCCTTCTGGTGAATACTAGGACAAGCCTACATGGAACAGTACACATACATAACGTGTAACTGTTAGAGCAGTTTCTTTGATTGCCATGAATACTGAGAAACAACATTTTTCTTGACCAGATAGAATATGGTTGTCCTAGCTTTATTGATGACAGCCTGTGGTGGAGAGAAGCAACAAGAGAATGCAGTGTTTGGATAGGTGTTTGCAGAAGTGAGACCAGGGCATACATGGGGAGAAGGCGACACTGTCACTGGTGACATTGGGTGGTTGCTGGCCTCATAATTGGAGCCTTGAGGTGGTCAGCCACTCAAATTCTTTTACAGGAGTGATAGACTCAGATTAAAACGTTCACTTTATTTTATAGGTAGTTTATTAGTTTCCATGTAAGTTCAGTTCCTGAAGTGGTTGTTTGTATTACAGCCCTCAACATGACTTGGACAAGAGTGCTGTTTCTTCCTACACTTCTGTCTGTAAAACAGGTCTTCATTACTGCATTTTTTGAAGTCACATAACTACTGCTCCCTCTTCATGTCTTACCACAAGGAGACTGCTTTATACTGGCCCTATCAGTTAAAGTTTTATGCTCACGGATATTGAAGCAGATGGTTTGGATTGCACTGTGCAAAATAGGAAACCAAAAATACAGTTTTGAACTTATTCCTGTGTAGCTTTGTCATCATAATATTAATTCTTTGTTTCTGATAGCTAGGATATAAAATAACATATTGTAGTAGCATTCTGTTTAGCAAATTCTGTTTGTTGCTTTAGTTAAATATGTAGCTAATGTTACAGGTAATTGCTTCTCTGGTACAAAGCATTATTTAACCATTTACTCTTCAGTATGTTTTAGGGTATCAGCAGCTATTAGCGTGATGTAAAGACCTAAGGACAAACATTAGCAGGAAGATTAAAATTTACCCCTTTAATAGACACTTCATTACATGAAGGTGATGAGTCATCTTACGTCATACTTTTTTCTCCATCCACTGTACGGTGGATTTTGTTTGACATGGACTCATTGTGACTATCAAAAAGTAGTATTTTTACATCTTCACTTTTGCCAGTGATCCTTAGGTACATAGATTGTATGATGACAATTAGTAATATTCTGTCGGTTCTGTTGAAAGTAGGAGGTTAAATGGTCCCAATTTGTAATTCCAAACATAGGCAATTGCTACGGCAAGCCACAAGATGGCGAACGTGATAAAGGTCTGTTGTGCCTGTGCGTTGTTGTGAACTCGATTTCTTCATGCAATTTATAGCTTCATATCTAGAGAAAAAAAAATCAAAGAATATTCTTGTTACCAGGAACTAATGCACATTCATGCAGTAGTACAAAACACATACAGCAGTATTTCTTAACATATGATAACAGTGTCTTGCAGTCTAAGTTCTTAAAAACTTGTATTTTTGAATGTTTCAGAAGTGTTGCAAAATGTATGGGAAAATGTTTTCAACACAGCGGTAGAAGTTAACCTTTATTTATTTTGCAATGATAGAGCAACAGTACTCTAACAGCTGACACACAATGTAATTAATAGTATAAATTTTTTTAGCTCTTTGGAAACCTCTTTACTTACAGTGTTTCTGTAGTATATAGCGTAACATCATGCTGAATACATAGTATGGCACTAAGGAGCACATGGAAGAACAGTGAAACCTGTGTGTTGCTACTCAGGCCTAATCCCCCATCCTGTTCTTATTCTGCTGTACCTCTACAACTTTTAAGACCACTGAGATACAAAAACGTTTAAATTTTGGCAACCACAGAAGTAGCTTATTCTTGTCCTTCTTTACACTATACCAATATCTAGTAAATAGAACTGGCAGGAGAACCTGATGGCAGTATTAACCAGGAGAGCCTTTTATTTTTATTGTATTGATCACAGATATACATTGCTTAACAAGTATGGAAGCATCCTGGAAACTCATGTGAAAATCAGATCCTGAGAGTATTGTTTTATGGCTGGTGATCTTTGAGATATGTTAGAAACCAGTAACTGTGAGTTACTTTGTAGCAGAAGGAAGCTTTCAGCTGCTGCCTGTGCTACAGAGTATGTTCGCAGACAGTAGATGCTCTTATAAAAAAAAATATTTTTTCCCCAAATTAAGTGTTTGTGAATAGCAAATAGCCCTAACCATGCTCCAGCATGGTTACTTTCTTCTGACTAAAGCATGGAAAATATGATTCCCTTAAAGAAGCTTTACCATGCTACAGGGGCTGAAGTATTTGAGGCACTGTAAATTAAATATGACTAACCTATTACCTGAATCATCATACTCCACTCTTAGAAACGTGTCCCTTTTTAATTAGCATAATTCAGATTCTTAGAAATGTGTCCCTTTTTAATTAGCATAATTCAGATCATCTGTAGAGTAGCTCTAGTCCAAGTAATGGTTTTTTATTCTTAAAGTTAGAACAGAAAATATTTTTCTCAGTTAGGAGAAATGTGAATCGTTGTCAGTAAGAACTGTGAGCAAGAAAGAGAAAATAAATGCTCACTAGGATAATGGTCTAAAGGTGGCATAACTAAAACAAAAACAGACGTCATGGAGTTTAGAACTGGAGCATTTTTGAGGTATGAATCAGAATTACTGAGAAAAAAATCGTGTTTCCCTGGGAAACTGTTACAGTTACTTAAGAAAAGTAAGGTAAAATTACATGACTCAGAAATCTGGTAATGGCAGATAAAGCTTCTTGACTTTGAATCACACCAGTTCTTCATTGTTGATTAGCAGAAAGAAGTTGTTATTGTATGATGTTTTAATTGTTGCAAAATGAATTAGCGGTCCTTTCAAGATGCCCTATCAAAGCTCATGAGTGTTATTTAAATAGTGCCACTGTAAATTGTACAAACACACTAAAGTCAAACTCTGACCTGAAGGTTTAAAATCTAGATCACACTCCAAGATATGAAGGTTATGCTAGGTATTAAAACAACTTTTTAATACCTAGTGATCATTCTTCCAAGGTATTATTGTTTGGGAAATAGTTGAGGATGTGCTACAGATACGTGAAGTTTCTGCCACTGTAGATGAAGTAATTATTGTCAAAGTAACAGGATACAAATTTTTTATTTTTCACTTTCTTTGTCTTTTAAGAGTGGAGTACTAACAGTTAAATTAGGTGGAGACATGGGAACATACGTAATCAATAAGCAAACACCAAACCGGCAGATTTGGCTGTCCTCACCCACTAGGTAAGTTGTGTGTTAGTTAATTGAATGTCTGCAGATTGGGTGGAAATGTGCTTCCTCTTTTTTATAGCATGGTATAGATCATGTAACATCCTTTTTATAAGTTACTCTTTTACTCTGTATATTCTCAAAGCATGGTATAATATAAATGTTCAGTAGTGATTTGATACAGAGGTTGGGGCACGCGCAATTAATGTAGGAAATGTGTAATACAGAATTTTCATAGATTGTTCTGGTCCAGAAGCACTGTCTACAGGAATATAGCATACTCATATAAAAAATAAACAGTAACAATTAAAAAAACCAACAAAGCTTATGTTGGAAAAAGAATGATGATGATGTTATGATCTAAACCTCTCTTTGTATTTAAACAGGGTGGCTCCTTCCCTTTTAAGCTTGTGGGATTTCCTGCTTTATATGTTTGTGCTCACACTGGTTGTTTTTGTCAAGCATCTGCACTTCAAGGGAGCCTTAGCTAGCTGTTTCCTCTGCCTTCTCTAATGCTGTGCTTTGATCCATTCTAGGTTTTCTGGTTGGTTTCAGCAGAGAGGGCAGTTAGATAAGTGAGAAAATGTTGTAGCTGTGTCCCACCCCTCTAAATTTTTATTCTTTGCCACTATCCCTGTTAAAGAACTGAGGGAGTTGGTCAGTGTTACAGGTGAAGGAACCAGCTTATAAGATTTTTGTCACTAACATGAAGGTTTCAGTATTTATGAAGACTGAAATTCAGATTATTTCTGTCTGTTTGGAGCCAGCTCTAGTTGAGCGAAGAATATGGAGTTTGTGAAACAATGTTAAATTTTTCCTTTTTTTCATTTGTTTATTTGTTTTTGGGGAGTCTTGTTGCATATGTGTGGTTTTGTTTGGTTGCTGCATTAGTAAATAAAAATACACAAGAGACCTACTTGAAAATTCTCTGGTGGTATTTTTCACCAACTGTGATGAAAAATCATTCACCTATAAACATTAAGTTTTGTACTCCCTTAACTGATGGTAAACAGTGGTATTTCCTGAAATATGATGCTATGTGTCCACTTACTTCCTAACTTCTGAAAAGCAACTCTGGCAAATACTATATGATCTGGACTGACATCTTCTTAGCTACAGTATGCTGGGAAGTGAAAGAAGCAAATGTTGCTGTCAGTAATCACTTGCATTGAAGGTTTTGGGGCATTTGTACAGCAAATGTTGATCTTGAATCTTTAGGAATATATCCCAAGGGAGACAAATGCTTAAGAATTGTAAGAGATGTTTTCTTGGAATTTTTTTTTTTTAACGTTCTGTTTGGTATTGTGCATCTGTACACCAAAATGAAAACTACTCAATGGACAATTACAAATAAGGGTCATGAGGGGATGTGTGCAACCTGCCAGTAGTGTGATTGCAGTAGTTTTTTGTAGCTCTTTTGACTGAAAAGGCTCCTTAATGTGATATTTTAGTTCTTCTCTCTTACTGTTTAAAAATATATGCAGACTTTCCATGAGAAATACATTTAGTCTGTATTTAACTAAGTAGGCATTTCATAGAATTCACCGGACCTTTGCTTAAATTATTAATTTAAAATTTAAGTCACATTTTGGAGGTGCAGAGAACTATGGTGGTGTTTCATATGCTAATAGTATTGATAAAATGGTCTTAGCCTGAGTTTCATGAACGACTGGATCGCCTATCATCATTCTTTAGATGCAGGACAGTGTAAACATACTTTTGTACCATAAAGCACAGAAATGAGAAACGCATAGTAAAGTAACTGCAGTACATAATCTTGATTCCAAATAGTTACCACTTCTGATACAGCCAGGGAGTTTTCAGTGAAAGTGACTTTGATTTGTATTTGCATTCATAACTTCTTATACTGTGATTAGTGGTTGGAAAGTTCTTCATTTGACTCTTGTGAGTAATTCAGGTTATTGAGGTTAGATTAGTTTTTGTGTGTAGCAATCTGCAGATTGTTCTCATGCATATATAGGATAGTCTGTTTTCTAGCAGCCTTCATGTGTTGGTTGTCTGAGTTCCAGGGCCTATTGTCCTACAAGATCAAGGGTTTGTCTGTTTATTCCAGATGAAAATTTCATTTCTTTCTGTTTTCTTAGTTTAGTTGATATTAACAGTAGTGAGTGCCTTTCAGTCATTATCCTATTTCACATATGGAGAATTGGGTGGATAGAAAGTTCTGGAATGGAACCCAGCTGTTCAGGTTTCTTTGTTGATACTTAACATAGGCCTGAAAAAATCATACAGTAGCAATATGATAGCACAGAGGAAGATAGCATTTTAGGTACAAATCTTCCACATGCCAGTGTATTTCCTTTCAGCTGGTAAATTATTTTGTTGCATCTAAAAAGAAAGTTAAAAAATGGTAATCAGTGTTCTGCTGTGCTTAGAGTATCTGCATGTGACTGGCACAGAAACTAGTCAGTGGCATTAATTCAGTATTATAAATACCCCTTCTAATATCTGTGTTGCAAGAAAATTATATGGATGAGGGAAGAAGTAAGTAAGGAAGAAATGGCAGCAAAATCAGTGCCAAAAACAAGAAGGGAAAGAGCCTGTCTCCACTGGGAGTGACTGATGTATCTTGTCACCTTTCAGATACATCTGTTTGATGGCTCAGTAGTTCCTGACATACCTGGCCTTTTCTGCTCCACTTCCCCAGACTGCCCACCAATCATTCCCCATGCTGTTCATTGCTTTTTCTGGGTGCTCTCTGGCATACATTATAAATACAGGGTTCCAGCAGATCTCCCTGAATAATCTCTTCTTACACAGTGTGTGATGTTTTGTTTTGTTTTGTTTTTCTAGTGGGCCAAAGCGCTATGACTGGACTGGACGGAACTGGGTGTATGCTCATGATAGAGTATCCCTTCATGAACTACTATCAAAAGAATTTTCAACAGCATTAAAAACTAAATTGGATTTGTCCTGTTTAATATATTCTGGGAAAGAAGATACTTGATGACATTCTACCTCATGGAAGTTTAAAGACTTTAACCTCAAGCCAAGCCCTTTATTTGTTTCTGAAGTACCTGAATTTAATTCTCTTGTTTTTCTTGGCATTAATATGTTGTGCAACAATAATGAAAATAATATATTTTTTTCTCTAATGCTCAGTCTGTGGGTTCCTGTGTCACTATTTGGATCTGTGTCCATGTAGTACAGGTGGTTGAGGTCACCCTTCGTTATCACTTCCTTTCTTGCTTTCTTTCTGCAGAAGTCAGTCATGAATTCTTGCTGTCTGTAGTCTTGTTTGAATCTAAGGACTGACCCCTCTGGTCACTTCCAACCAAACACTAAACTTGTTTTGGTGAGATGTTCACCAAAACCAAGAAATGCCTGTAAGTTGCATTGGCATAAATTGTGGTACTGTGAATGCATTGCATTAAAATTTGTGGGTACTTCAAGTAACACATCACAGTTAAATTGAACATGGGGATTATATAATGCACGTAATGACATTTTTTTCTCTTAATATTGCAGAACTTGCTATTTTCTCCAAATTCTAAATTCTAGTTTGTTTCACATTAGGATTTTTTTTTTTTTAGCTAAACTTTAAATTACTTAGAGGTCTGTGTGGCTGTAAGCATCACATGGAACTGGAAAAGCTAATATGTGATGCTTAAGCTGGGCAGCAATGCATCTGCAAGTGTTTCTGTTACTGTTTCTCTACATTTTTGTTCTTCAAAGAGTTAAAATACATACTTTTATTTATTTATTTGAGCAAAATTAAGATCCCAGTAGCAAAAATTTGCACTAATTTTATTCTGTTGGATTTCTTAAGTAAGTGGTTTTAGGTTATCTTTTTATCACCATGATACAACAAGGCTCCCCTTGGCACTGCTGAGGCAGAAACTTCATAGAACTGAGTATGGCAGTTAGGCTGATGAAGCTGTCTTCATTGGGCTGTTAAAAATGTGAAGGAAATAAATCATATACTCCAAATCTTAAATCAAAAACATTTAAAAGAAACCATAAACTACAAGAACACTTCAACATTTGCACTGTTGTATTATTACCACTTATGTGTCTTAATTGCCTGTAAAATGGAAGGACAAAATTGTTGACTAATGCATGAGGAAACAATTGCACCATACTCTTGTAAATTTTATGAAAAGATGCTCAGTGTAAACTGGTTTTCTTTCTTGGTTCTTCTCACGCTGTGGTTAATTTGGAATTATTCTCTGGCTAGCTTTGGCAGGTATGATTGATTTTGCCATTGAAAAACAACAGCTATAAAGTGTTGTCGCCCATATTTGCATTTACAATATGATCATGGTTACCTGCTATTTCCCACTACTAAATAGACTATGATGTCACTGGAAGCAGCACTTAGTTAATTGTGCATGCTGTTTGCATGCTTTTCAATCAAAATAAATTTCAGCTCTACTGGATGAGATAAATACAATGACTCCCAGCTCTCATGAGTGGAAGAGTAAAAGGCGCTTTTTTTAAAAAAACAAAGGAAAAGTAAAAATAGATGGTTTTGTTGTTCTGAATTTAGAATACTATATATAGCATATATAAAAAATAGCATATGGAAGTATGGTGGGTTTATGTATTTACTTTTATAGGATTTAGCTCAATCTCCTATTGGTTCAAATAGCCATTTAAACACATTTGTGTAGATATTAATGACTTGATATTTGAATTGAGGATACTTCTTCCTTTGCCTAATCATATGTAATTAGCTTCTGTAATTCTTTTTTCCAGTTGACTTTTCCACGAATTAATTTCTTAAGTAAGATGCAGCATGATCACTAACATACATCTGATTTATATTTGGAGGTTCATTCTCCTTTCCATGATATCCCATGCAAATGTTTTTATCAACATAAAGTTGCATTTAGAATCCTCAATTCATTATGTAGAGGTGCAATTTGAGAATATGATGATAAGGCTAAAGACCACAGACATGCATATTGTTTTGAATTCTGTTTCTTAAAACACTTACTGAAAAGATTCTGTGCAAATTTGGCCAGTTGGGGTGGGTTCTGTAAGAAGACTTCAGGTTTCACAGTTGACATGCCTTGCCCTTCATCCATAATGCTACTGCTATTTATGCAAAGAATTTCCTGGTTTTAGGTATCTGAGTAACAAATGGATTTAATCTTAACTGGTAAAGATAAATAGCATCAGCGAGTTAGAATGAGTTTTATCTCAGTGTACAAAATGAATCATAGGACGTGAGTCATTTTTTGCTTTAATACTTGCATCAAATTGTAAGTAAGGGCAAGGACTCCCATGAACCATAACACTTTGACAGTGGAGACACAGAACAAGCTTTGATCTTGATTTCCCATCTTGCCTATGGCCCCAAGACAGATAAAGCTTCCAGACATTTTTTACTTCTGTAACTTACCGGAATAAGAAGAATGTTGTATAGTTTCCCACCTGACATCATGTCAATAATTTCTTGCCTCTCCTTTCCCAAAAGAAGTAGCTGAAGGAAAACCTTTTTATATAGAATAGAGACAGAGAATATCAATAAGAACCATTGTGTTGTGAACATTACTTTTTCCCATGAGACGATTGCTCCCTTGTCGCTGGAGGAGAGCATACAGAGTACGTTGGAAAGATGAGTGTTGGCATTTGTAGCTTTACTGGATGCACAGAGTTGTGGTTCATTTAGGTATTTCAGAGTTTTAACTGACAGCTAATCTGATTATTGGGGTTTTTTTCTGCATTTGGCTTACTGCCAGCAAGACCTAGCATGTCTGGACTTGCTAAAATTCATTGTTTCCTCTGTGCCAGGGAGTTCTTTGGAAGTCTCAATTCATTCACATAGTCAAACTTTCAGTCTGTGCTAGTCGTGAAATGCCACATTTGTTTGCCAGGAGTTCCATGCCTAAATGTTTGTCTAGTGTTGATTCCTTTCCACTTGTCATAGTTTTTAAGAAAACATTGCCTCTTCACTGCAAAACTCTTCTATGTGAAAAAATCATTCCATCTTACTTCCTTAAAATTCCCAGTGTCTTTTGGCATATTCAATAAATGGGAGAAAGACCTGTCCTGAAGAGGAAGTAGCAGAGTAAGAGAAAGGGGGTTGCAGGGAGGTTTGTGTTTGATTACTTTTAGCTTCTGGTTAATGGTTGAACTCTGTGATTGTGCTAACCAGCTCTGTAAGGTGTGGGAGTCCTGGGAAGGAAGGTGGAGGCTTGCCAAAATACCTGGAAGAGCATTCAAAATAGAAAAGGAGGCATGGGAGTGGCAGAAGCAAAGGCTATCAGGAAGAGATTAATTTCACCCAACGGCTGATGGCATTGGCAGGGCAAAGAGACTGGGGGCAAGCTGCTTCATGTTGTGGCCCCTAAAGGAACGAGGTTTTAAATTTACTCCACACCACTATAATTATAACGAATCAAAAGTTCCAATCCATTTTGCTATTGATTTTTTTTTTCAATACTCGTTTAAAGGTAAGAAAAATTGTTTGGAGTTACATCCATCTCTATTCCAAATTGTCTTTTATGTAAATTATATAGTTGGCAGTCATAGAACAGAGACAAGATTCATGACCTCTACTGAGGGAGGTGGTCAATGGAAACTGCTTTGCTGGGGGGTAGAATAAACAGAGCTATGAACAATTAAAGTTTTTTACACGGTTTTAGTTACAAACTTTAGTTACAAACTCTGCCCTCTCCAGTTTGCTGAATTGATTTAAAAATTGTTTCTGTCATGGTAATTATGCGAAGTGATCAGTAACACTGAGTAATTTTGTAAGCATTGTTACTTTCCAGATGTAGGGTCTTCTGCTAGCCATCAGTGTTCTTTGCTGTTCTAAAAAAAAAAAATCAGTAATACAGTAAATGTGTCTATAATCTTACTCCTTTTAACAGCATTTTAGAACCATTAACCAAACACCCTAAGGCCACTGTTAACAAAACTAGCTTCAGAAAAAGGAAAACATTTGGAGAACTAACAGATGAACTTTTTAAACATTCATTAAGTAAACAAGACACCCAGCACAGTGTAAACCAAGTGATCTGACACATACCTGGAAGTAAGACTAAATTTCCACTCCTCATGCCTTGATTCTGCCTGAACGCAATATTGTATTACATACTGATCACTAAGCCTGTCTTTAGCTGACTGAACATACCAGGTTAATGAATTAGCCCCGAATTAGTCTTCCCTCTCCCTCCCCAAGTGACTTTTGCTATTTGGGTCTTCTAAGCTGAAATAGTCACTTGAAGACTACTGTATGTACGTGCATGCTAATTATTAACTATAGCTATAAACAGGCCTTTTCCCTACAATGCAGTTTCTGAATGCAGTTTCGTATTTGCTGTCAATAAAACAGACTCTTCCAGTGCCTCCTTCCAAAGTCCATTACCTTCATGAAGAATACTGTTTGCCTTCTTTATCTCACTTTCTGTATGAGGCACACGGCAGTAACTGTGCCTCTTGAGGAAGAAATTTACCTGAATTAGAAATGTTGCAGAAATCCAGAATATTTAGCATCCGTTGAAAAATCATCTGCCCTTTCTCACCTTCAACTAACAAAGCAGAAAACGCCGTGCACAGGCTTTGTTCCAAAGGCCTAATGCCGGGGATTGCACTGTTTAATTTTTAGAGGGGCTTACAAGGGGTTTAACTGTCCACCAGATAAGAGAGCAGATAAGGAATTCCTGGTGACTTTAGTGCTTTACAACGCAGAAGAAATACGACTCCAAAGAATCCTGCCAGGGCTCTCCAGCCTTGCCTTTCTCATTTCGGCTGCAGGACATTCCACATACCTGTGGAATGCCAGCATGAAGTGCAGCCCCCTTTTGTTACGTTACGATTTTGGGAACGTATTGGTAGAACTTGCGTAGTGACACGCGGTGTTCAGCCTGAAAATGGAGCTGCTAATTTTGGGTGTTCCAGCTGAGAGTGATACTTGTGAACCCACAGCTCTCTCGAGTACCCAGTAAAGCGGCGGCAGCTCTTCTGTGGTAAAGGGCAAGGAAAAGCAGATTGAGAGACGTGTGTGGAACACTGCACCGTGGCGCTAAAGGCTGCCTCAGAGGTCTTCCCGTTAGGAAGGTTCAGATGGGCAAGTATCCCAAGTTCCAAACAAAACACCGATGCGAACGGAAAACACACCCAGGCGCGGGGCTGG
>VXBX01009806.1:83697-96624 GCA_013400415.1 Scytalopus superciliaris | reverse complement strand
TAAATAAATAAATAGATAAAAAATAAATAAATTACTTCATCATGTAGTAATGGTGCAGGACTTAAGGGTATTTACAGATCACTTTAACATGCTGAATGACCTAAAATTAATATGTAGGATAAAATGAAACATATTCATTCCGTTTTCTTTCTGTCTGTCTATGAAACTATTAGAAGCTCTATAAAAACTGCCTTCGTCTTGGCTTGTCACACTAACATTGCACAACTATTATTACAGCCACAGACTGAATTGTGCACTATTATTAGTTTCTTTTCTTCTATATTGTACTGTGAAATTAATTGCACAAAGGGCTTTACAAAGATTTTGCTTGTTTTGCCGTAAGGATCTTCAGTCAATATTAGATCCATAAGTAGCTTCTTTAGTGATATTTTCCTTTCTTAGGATGGTGGGATGTTGTTTTTAAAAGATACGCTTTTTGTAGCCTTTGACTTCCCCATTTCACCTTATCATTCCACCCTGAAGGACTAAAATAGACATAAATAAAGAAAGCAAGCTGAAATGTGTGGCAGTGCTATAAGGAAAATGCCCAGATAAGGGAACCTCCTTGCCCTTCCTCTTAGATGGAAAGGAAGGGATATTAAATGAGGCACAGAATTTTTTTTCATGGAATAAACTTGTATGAAAAAGATGTGGAATTCTGAAATACCACAAGGTTGTCCTTCCCTTGGGAAGGGGGTTAAGAAATACATGGTTACTAAGAGGATCAGGTATTTGACAACTTCTTACTTATACAGCACATTCTGATTTACTTTTTTCCAGCTTTCAGAATAATCTAGAGACAGTAAGTTTTTTGTATAGTATCCCAGTCTGTAAATGCATCCAACATCTGATTCTGCCGCTGACAAGATTCTTTTTCCCTGCAGCCACAGCTCAAAATAAAAATAATAGTTTCCCTGCAGTATTTTATCCCTCACTGCAACTTTTTTTATTTTCTCCCCAAGAACTTTTAGACTTTCTCCCTTCTCTTGGAAGGAAGACTTCCTGGTTAGTTCATTGTCTTAATTAAAACTACCAGGGGAGATTTATCTCACAGAGCTTAATGATACCTCTATCCAAGCTGATCATCATATGTGTTGTTTGCTGTCACCAAGTTGAGACATATCTGGTTTGAGATGAGATAAATAGTTGGATGGAAGTTCTGTCTTTCTTTTCAGTTATTACAGTGGAAATTGTGGTCACTGGTTCACACATAACTCCATGTTGTCAAGTTACAGTCTTCATAATAGTTAAGAGTACTTGACAAAAGCTAAGCCTCTGGTATACTGAGACACTACCTAGTGTTTAATTCTCTTCCTATGTTGTTCTACTTGCATGTCTTGTTTCTTGTTCCAAGTTGGAGTCTCTTTGAGAAAGGAGCCATCTTTCTCCTGTATATAGTGTCTGTAGAGCCTGCTGCACAATTAAACTAGACCTTTCATGGTAAATCATTTGATCAGTCTTCTTTCTTCTGTGTAATAATAAATCACATGACAAACATAACAAACGAGGCTAAGATGATTCTTTGTGTATGGACAGCAGTATTATAAATAATACGGAAAGGTAATAATTGCACTGTGTTCTGTGTTTCAGAAGCCAAGAATGCAGATTAGACATGGATCAGTCAGAGACAGTCCAATACACCAAATCACATTTTACTGAGAAAAAGAGCTTAGCTGAGCTCTAAAAGCTTCATCTTCTTTGTCAGCCTGAAATTTTGGATAGTTATAACCAAAGGACACTTAACAGCATGTTCTCAGTGATGTTTTAATTGAGGCAGTGGAAAATTCCAACTTTGTAGTCAAACCTTACTGGAGTTGCATATTGAAAATGGGTACTATATTAGGATTTTATATTTGTATTCTTTGTTTTCTGCTGTTTGAATTCAGGTGAAAATCTGCTTTTTCTGTCCATGCAGTTTATGAAAGGGGAGATTATGATAGTTGTCTATATTCAACCTGGGGTTTATGACCCATAAGAATTGTTGCTTCCTCACTGGCTATGAAGCTTAAATTAACTAATTTGAAGCAAACTCCATTCCACATCCTATTGAGGAAAACATTCTTTCAAGCTATGTGATGTAATTCACAGTAGTTGGAACTAAGAAGAAAGCAGTCCTAATTTAGCTGAACTTGGAAGTGCAAGACTTGTACCAGAGTGATTGGTCACTAACATGTTTTGATTGTTTCTCCTGTCCTGACATGAGTGAACAAGTAGCTAGCATCAGTTACAAGAACAAAAAACCACCTCCAGCCCAGGGCTTTTGGGTTTAGTGGTTGTTTTTCTCATCCCTTCGTAGAAGGTCAATCCCCTTATTAAGGTTGCTTTATCCTGTACAGTACCCCTTCCTGTTCTGTGAGGTGTACCTCTTTTCAGATTTGTCAAATAAGATAACACAACAAAAAAGTTCTTGAAAACTGCTGTGCACTGTAAGGGAGATGTACATCCTAATTGCTAAGCCTTTTGGTCTCAGTCACTTCTTTAGCTGGAATCCAGCTGGTGTATGCTCCATGGCAGAACTGACTGTGGGGATGTTATGGGATAGTGACTGGACCATTGTGTCATACAGAAGTATACCAAGCAAAGAGGAGCAATATCAGAAAGAAGGCACAGACAATTAAGTTTCTCATTATGGTCAGACATGAACACAAGAGAACTCTTAATTTGTTTTTTGTTGTATTGTCTGTCAGTGCATCTGATCCCTAAAGAGTTTCCAGTTATAGGTTGAGGTTTTCCATTAGCTAGTTAACTGCTGCAAAGGAGGAAAGTGCTCTTTCCAGGCCTGTGCAGACTCAAAATCTTGAGTGTGAGTTCTTCGTCTAAATTAAAGTTTTTAATCCAAGTTATAGCAAACTGTCATATGATTTTCTGAAGTAACACTTTGGGTTAATAATGCAAGGACCCCTGATTGGCACGGCTTTGTTTATAGACCTGTCTGTCTTGAGAGTGCTGTCAGCAATGATTCAGCCTTCTACTTTTACAACGACCTTGGAAGTATTAGTTTTCTCTGTTGAGAGAATCTAAATAATTTGAGTAAGAGGATTGTTAATAAACAAAATCTTGCACATTTTGGAGTACCTTACATTTGAAATCCTTCACATGCATCTGTGGGTTTTTGTTTGGTTTGGTTTTTTGATTGGTTTTGTTTGTTTGTTTGTTTGTTTGTTTTAATTAGCCTTGGAATAAATACCATTTCTTAAAATAAACAGTTTCTGTAGGGAAAAAAAAAAGCATGCACTTAACTGTTACCTTTCATTATCTTTCACAGAGTATATTCCTTACATACCATTCTGTGCTTTATGTTAAATTGAAGATTAAGTTCATACTTCTATTGATACTTTTATTAGTTTTGCCTGTGGAGTTTGAAAGTAACTTTCCAAGAAAAACAGTTTTATACCATATGCATAGAATATGTGTACTTCTTAAAACCAGAGACCAAAAGGATAGCTTACATTTTTCTTTATAGGACAGGTCTTATTCGTATGTTTGAATGGTGAAAAAAAGATAGTGAGTGATGACTGGGAGATTTTGGGAGTTGTATAAGTCAAACTAGTAACAGGGAGCCTCTGCTCTAACCTTCCTGTGAAAAAAGGAGAAACTATGGTAAAAGCTATTTGAAATTTAAAATAAGTAGAAAGATCTGGGTTTTTTCTATTTTAAAATGGCTAGTTAAACCCTTTAGCTAAGGAAAATATCCAAATTTTGGTCAGAAAGCTGAAGAGACTAAAGAGAACATTACAGTAGCACAACTAAGAAATGGTAATCCCGGGCTGATCAGTTACGAGGAATATTAAATTTGAAAAGACAAATCCATTGAAACTTGCAGGAATGAATAAAATATGTGTGTGTTAAAAGATTCAGAAGCTTGTACTGATCATTGTAGGGAATAACAGAAATATTTCCAAGACTGAGTTGGTGCATGTTTACATTTAGGGTTTGTTTGAACATTATTATTTTATTGATTATAGTAAAAAAAGTGAAGTTTTACACAGCAGCCATGGGAAACCAGCAACAAACTGTAACTCTTACGACTGCTGTCTTGTCACTGGCATTTCAGAATCTGTTAAACCTATTCCTTTTTACTCTGAGAGCTCTGTTCCAATTTTTTTCTTCCTTACTGTCTTTCTTTGCTTCTCTTAGGTTCGCAAATTTGTGGCCAAGGACAGTGCAGGGCTTCGTATCCGTAGCCACCCTTCCCTTCAGAGTGAGCAAATAGGCATAGTGAAAGTCAATGGATCCATCACTTTCATTGACGAGGTAACCAATAAGACATTTCTACTGAAAATTGGGCTAAGATGTAAAGTTAATTCATGCAAAAAATGGGGGTTTTGCCATGTTTAGTTATATGTTTTGACATATACAACTTAAGAGCATAAATTGCAAAAATCTAAATTTACTAATTTAGTTTTTCAAGCTGTCATTTCTTTTTCATTTACTTACTTCAAAACCTATGTAACAAACATTTGAGACTCTGATATAAGAAAAGAAGATTCTTAGAGTTCATCTAACAGTAATACCTCTTAGGATTTAGCTTACCATGACTTGCTATTTCAACTCTACACGAAAATTCACATGTAGCTGTCCTTTTCATTACATCTTTCACTTACAGATCTGAAAGGTCACTAGTATGTTAGACTACTATGCATGTATTTTTCTTACAATATAATTTCATATATAAAGGATATTTTTGCAATTTACAGAATTACATCAGCAGTGGGAAAATGGAAAGTGGGGAATTCATGAAGCTTATGAAGGCTTGACTTCCTGTTCTCCCAAAGAAATTCTTATTACTGCATGATCTGATTCAAATTTATCTTTACACCTTGACTTCTAAAAAGATACACCTCACATTGCTTTGCAGTTCTGATTTTGTTGATGCTCCTCTTTGCCGCTGCTTCTGTCAGCATAGTAAAGATTGTTGCTTCTTTGCTACTGTTTTCTGTCTGTCTGAAGTCTGTTGATCCTTGCTAGCTGCAGAACAGTTACAGGAGGGCGTGGCTCCTTCTTGTTGCTTGTTTCCCGTAGATCCACAATGATGATGGTGTTTGGCTGAGGCTGAATGATGAGACAATAAAGAAGTATGTTCCTAACATGAATGGTTACACTGAAGCCTGGTGTCTGTCTTTTAACCAGCATCTTGGCAAGAGCCTTCTGGTACCTGTTGACGTAAGTAAAAGGTGCCTTTGAAAAATATCCAAAAGTACACTCTATCCTCATTACAAAACTTTCTTTAATTAAGGCTGCAAATAAGTCCTGAGGTAAACAATATTTTAGCTGTCAAATATGGCCTTAAATGTGTTTGGATTTTTGAGGGTTATTGTGTAATGAGGGTGGAGTGTAGAAAGGTATGAGGCTTTTTATGTTGAAGCCTCTTATCCTAGATGAGAAACAGAAATGCAAGGACTGCTATAACAAAAGGAGAATCATATCAGACTGTGGTCTGCACCAGGTGTTTCTGATGCTAAATGGCATTGTCTCTGAAGTGGTCCACTGGTGCCATGATTTCAGAAGAGACTTGCAGCCTATAATTAATCAGATTAGTTGAGGATTAAAAAAACAAAAACAAAATACCCCACAAAACACAACCCAAAAAGTTCTTTAGGCTCTGGGGTTTGTATATGTTTTTTGTGAATTTTACACTGAATCCTTAAGTTAGCAATTTATTAGCTAGTGAAAGAATCCCAGAGTTTTAAGACTGAGTAAAAAATTGAATCTATAGAAAGAGTAAACATAATTTATTTGAGTAAATTTTATGGTGATCACAATCACTACAGTTCAAATGTTACACTTTTTCTGTAAATAAGAGACATTTTTTTAAAAAAATGCAAAAGACAAAAAGGAAGAACTGTATTAGCCAAACCAAGGTTTATAAAAAATTTATGAAAGTGCAAGCCTTTCTGGCTCATCTGTTTTCATGCATTCCCCAGAGTGGGCACTACCTTGGTTTGTTCTAGGCAGAATGTAAGAAGCAGGTCTCATTGCAAGTATTGCTATTTAGATTCGATTTGTTATCTTGTATGAGTGAGCTGCTGCTGCAGTTGAAGATAGTTTGCAAAAGTTTTGTGAGATTAAACACTTGCAGCCAGTAAAATCATCCTGTTCCATTATAGAAGAACTGAGATATTCCCAGTTTCAGTGAAACTGAGCTATTTGCTAGAAGCCAAACTTGGAAATCCATAATCCCTTGTGGCTGCAGCCTACATTCTGACAAACACTCTTATATCTTGTGCTTAGGTTTTCTTCTTGTTCACCTTCTTGAGTGTTAATTATTTGTTGGCATAGTTCTATTTGGAGATTTCTCTTTCAATAGAATTCTTGTTTGAAGAATTACTTTAATATTGCATTTGGGAAGCAAATTATTTCTGAACTCAGACATCAGTCACTGAAATATGGCTGTTGTCACAGTGTGTATCTAGTTTGCTGTAGAATATATGAAGAACATGGAAAAATCTCACCTGCATTTTTTGCCTTAGAAATTGATACCCGTTAGAAAATTGCTGTATTAGACTTTTGTGAAATGTTAATGCTTCTATGATGCAGCAGTTGAATTTTACCAGTCTGTCCATGATAAAAGTGAGTTCACCTTGGCTAAGTAATGAACTTTTGTATATCTGAATGGGTATTATATAATGCTAGACCTTTTTTAGTTGGTGGGGATTTTTTTTAGTTTAGCTATTCCCAATACTTTTTTACTTGTTGAAGGGAGTACTTTTTGAGTTCAGCAGTTGTCTTTGTGGTCAGCAAGAACTTACTGGTTGGCATCCTCCATATAGCTCTAGCATTCACTTAGTTCCAGAGAAGAGCATATGCTGTGCTCCCTGAGAAAACCCTGAAAGGAAATGGCTGTCATAAACAACTGAACATTCAGTCTTGATAATACAATCTTGAGAATTAAAATTTCATTTGAATAAGTAGGTCAGGTGCAATCAAATGTAAGAGACAGCATTCCAATTTCAAACGTTTCATTTTCTACCTCTGTAAAGTTCAGATAAAAGATCATCTCTCTTCTTAAACACTGCTGTGAATTAGTTTTGATACCATTTAGTCTATAAGAGCCTGTTAGATATGCCTGAGTTTCTTTTTAAGTAACCAGGTATGTTACATCTTAAATGACACAAGTTAAGTCACGTGCTTTCTTAGCTTCTGATCAGCAAGCAGCACGCAACATGGCAAAAGTCTTAAAAAGGCAACTAACAATGAAGGAATGTGCAAGAGATGTATTTTGACCTAGTTTCAGATGGAAAGTTACAGCAATCATATCTTCAAATTTGAAAAAAGTTAAAAATGTTATTTTTTTTTTTTCTCCCTGAATTATGCAAAGGTCTGTATTTGTAAATTGTCAAAATTGGTCAGTACAGTCCTCTAAAGGTGAATGACTCATGTGGCAAAAGATGTTCAATTAAGTAATAAGTGTTAAAGGTTCATTAGATTAAATTGTGATGTGATCCATATCTGCTCATCCTGTTATTTTGATTTGGGTAACTGAATGACATAATGAGCAGAAGGTAATAAAAAATAATTAACTATTAATGTAGAAGATTTTTTGAATCCAAGCTGTTTGAATATTGGCGTAAGAAGAACACTGGATAAAGTCTTTCATGTGACTAAAAATACAAATGAAAAATCAGTTGGCTGAATTAAACATTGTATTCCCTGTTTAAATAGATGTCACTTTTATTAGGCTCCATTTTTATTCAACTCACAAGTGTGCAGACTTGTCAATTTCAATTATATTACTTTGTCACATTTAAATGTGCAGACTTTTTATAATCATCCCTTAAGTAAACAAAATCTCTTAGGTTTTGTAAAATATGTTAAAAGTATTTTTTAAAAAAGAAGTTTTAATCTGTTTCATCACTATATTTGAACAGCGAAGAAATGAAAAACAGTAGAGGTTATCAGCAGTGTTAATTTTGGCCTTTTTTCTTCTCGACACATACATTGTATCTACATTTTGTGTGTATTTATTGACATTAACTAGATATTTTATGATAAAGCAAACACTGTTGTGGATCTCATACACTGTTTCTGTCTATTTTTATCAAAACTATTATATTTAAAGATAGGTGATCATAGGAAAGCAGAGATCCATGAGAGTTATCAGTGTTTCATTTATTTGAGCATTGGTCATTTACCATCTTAGAAAGTCTTCAAAGTCAGTGCTTTTCTTTTATTGATCTTGTCCTTGCACAAGGAACTGCTGTGTTGCCTCTGATCTGAAATTTCACAGCCAATCCATTGTAAGTAATACAGTTACAAGATTGTGAATTTAATAGATTGTGATTTTTGGATAAGCTGCTTCCATCTCTGATAGTTATTTTTCCTTATGGCATTCAGGTAACTGTTTTTGAAAAGATACTGGAGTTCCTTATGCTTACAGATTTGTTTTCATGCTTACACATGGCACTAATACAAAAAGTACACGTGATGTAAAACAGTGCACACTAGGAAGAAATAGAATTTTGTCTTGGTTAAGGTCTGGAACTTGACTTTAAAAATACCATATTCTAAAGAAGCTTTTGTTACTTCATTTAAAATGTAAAACTTTATATGAAGGAATACTGTACCCTGGTGCCCAGTTACATTATTACATTCCCTAGCCACCATAGGCAGGCAGGATTGAGAAACTCAAGCATTCCAAATCATTATTGCAGTGGAAGAAAGAACCAAAACTAGTATGTGGGCTATAGTTTTTGATCACAGAACCTCAGATCGCTGAATGTTTTGTGGAAACATTGAAGGACATTCTCAAGAGATTTCCACCATTGCTTTTAGCATGATGGAAAGCAATTGGATAGTAAGGCTATGTTGGGTAAAATGTCAAGATGGCTGTTTAAGTTCAGCCTTAGCTTTGAAAAGTAATACTAACTGAGATTTTATATGCTTCCTAATGGTCTGGGTTTGGTGGCAAAATAATTTTTTTAAGTGTTGGTTTTTGCTTGTTTCTTTGCTTTCTGAAACTGAAAGTTTAGAGAAAGAATTATGAATTCCTGAAATTAGTTCTTGGAATGGAAAGTTTGAAAGGAAAAATAAACTAAATCTACAGGTGGTAGCTGAAGGACTAAATACAAAACTTTTCTGTAGCAGTTTCTGATCTATTCATCTAAACTGGCATACCATGTTCTAAGAGCCGGAAAGCTCTCAAGCTCCCAGAGCAAAGGAGGGCTTCTAGTTCATTGTTCTTGGTGTTGCAAAGCCAGCATGGTCCCATTTCACTGCTCTCAGTTTCCCTTGTAGGTTTTATGCATAGAGCTTTATGATGTAGGAAAATAGATCTTTGAAACTATTTAAATATTTTAGGTAGGATAGTCTATGTTTCTCTGTACAGGAGAAGTCCATCAGGAAATAGGAGATATGCTGCAAAGGAATATAATCAGTCAGTTTAAGTATGTTGGGTGCCTATAAAGTACACTTTCATTGTGTAAATGCAGACTTTTTTACAGTTGTCATGGTTTTATGTCAAATTGGTAAGCCTTTGCTTTGCCAATCTTCCTATCTAATCCCGTTCTCACCTTCCCCAGTGCCCCAAAACATATATCACTAGTGCACCTCCTTCAATTTTGGGTATAAGTACTGAATCCTAAAGAAATGCTGATGTTTTGACAATTTCCCTCTTTTTGTCAAAGTGGCAAATCATTTGTAGTACTGAAACTTGATGTTTGCAAACAGTATATAACTAGATACTTTGCTTCTATCAGGAGATAAAAATGTGTGTTTACTTACATGTTAGTGTTTTTTCAAGGAATACAGACGAAGCATGCCATGGGTCTTTAGTACTTCTGCTTGAAAGGATTCACTACCTTAAGTACTGCTAAATTTTAACGTGACCACTGTCCAGGGATTTCACTTGGTTCCCATATCAGAATGGGAATTGGAAATTAGATTTTGATACCTCTGTTCATAGAGATAAAATGGATGCTTCGTCACAGGAATTCCATCATAAATACTATTATTACTACTGCTGTATATATGTTATTAATACTTTCATTTGACAGGAACAGTGACAATTTATTTGACATGAGTAGAAACCAGCTTATGGAGAAAAAATGGCTTCTTTTTCATGTTTTCCAGATTTAAAAAATGCTATCCTCACTGTTCTGTGGGAGGAAAAAACAGAATAGGAGTGCTCATTTCTGTAGTGTGGGCAATTGGTTACAAAGTTACTAAATTCTCACTGGCAGCTGCATCTGATTTATGATCATTCATAACAAAATAGTAAATACATTGTGTATATTTAATGAAATTAATGACATCTTAGCAATTGTTCTCTGTATAGCACTGAAATTTTTGGCTCTGATAAAGAGTATGATTTTGGTGTGCAAACTCATGAAATCATTCTGTGCAAGTGAACTCCTTTCAGGAACAGTGAGCTTAGCCCTTCTGCTTCTTCTCAATTCTGACTTGGGGACTAAAATTTCATGTGCACTTGTCTTGCACTAGTGGAAATTACCTTTCAGAACAGCAGACCATCTTGACAGAAAACTGGTTTGGGGATGGGACCAACTGCTGTTTCGGTGTAACAAGAAGTGGGGGACTTTCCTGTGCATGAAGTCTCAAGCTTCGTAAGAAATGTCTGGCTCTTAATTTCAGTAAATGGCATGACACACTACATCCATTTTGAGCTTTTGACATACTAAATTTTTCTGTTTAGTGGATGATTTGCCATGGTGAGCAGTGGACTCAGGTGACTTGATTAGGAAAATGAAACTTTCCCCTTTTACAAAACATTCTACCAGAAAATTTACTTGTGGAGAAAGTTTGCATTATAGTACCTTGAGCTTCTTCCTCCAGTATTTCTTTGTTTCCATTTCTTTGTTGATATATGTCTTTTTTTTTTTAAACTTTGTTGCTCAGAATGTCTTTAATGCTAGCCAAGGAGTAAGGGATTTGGACTTTTTTTCATGGACTTCCAAAGCTTTACCCCCTAAGGTGAGTTAAATTACAGGAACAGTCACACTGTCTCATGTTTTCAGAATGCACCTTGTGACTCAACTTTATGCTAAATATTCTTTGAAGTCTGTTTTACTGTGAATTATTTTTGCAGGAAATAGCAGATTTGCATAGAGTGCAGTATCTGTGTCCCTTCCTTTAGGATGAGAAAAAAATACCAAGGCAGAATATTGAATTTTCATTAATTCATAAGTAGCACTCTCCTTTCTTAACAAACCAAATTTGAAATTCAGAGAGATGGCCTAGTAACATACAAAGGGCTCTCATTCTCTCTTGAAGCAGAATTTACTACTAATATTTTTTTTTCTGTTATTGGAGGCATCACATGCAGTTACAGCATCTAATAAGATGATATTTAGATATTTAATAAATACTCCATCAATTCTTAATCTTTTTTTTAAATTCTGTAATTATAGGAACAAGTTATGTTAAGTACAGTTAAGCTGTTTAACTACAGAAGTGTTTGTCTATGTATCAGTGCTGTAGGGATTTTGAGATCCAGGGTTTTTTCATATGACTTTATAATGAAGATGGCATTATGCTGTGCATTTTGTGTGATTTTTAAACTTGTTTGTCCACTGAATCTTTTTCCCCAGAATAGCAAGCTTTATTATAGCAAGATCTAAATAATGTTTAAACTTTTTTTCCCTCAGCTTGCATTAACTTGCTTTGTAAGCTACATATTTACATAAAAGAATCATTTTTCTATAAAGGCCTCTTCAAAAAGCTGCTGTGTTAGTGTGGAAATAGCACACAGAGTTCATACTAAAAAAAAACTAAAAATGAGCTAGTTAAAGAGATCAAAGGAAATTGCATTCATTTGAAAGGAAGTAACATGAGCAGAGGTTTGGGTTAAATCTGACAAAAGTGAGTATTCTTTTACGTAGCAGGAAGAGAACTCCTGGAAGATGTTGTTATGGGAGATTGTCCAGGCAGAAAGTATCAGCATATAATTAATAAATTACATGTATAGAAATCAAATTCATAAATAAACACTAAAGAACATACCCTCTAACATCCATAATAAAAAGATTTTAATTGCTTTTGATACATAAGGGACAGATTACTAATATAGACTTGTATGCTGCTTATAAAGAGCATCTTCTGTTGCTGTTGTTGAACACAGTATACTGAATTAGGTGAACCACTGGCTTCATCCAGTAGGATATTACATAGTACTTAAGTTTCAGATGTTCTTTTAAAAGCACCTCTGACTTTCATTATAAGCATAATAGAGCCCACTCCTGCTTCTCACTTGCCTTCTTCTGATACAAATGCACGTTCTTTACTCCCATCTCATATTTTTCTGTACAATAGCCATTTTATTAAGCTGCGGCTGGCTGAAAAAAATCCATGCTAATTTTTCTCTTCTTTCAGTAACTGCCACTTTTTCTTGGTAAGAAATTCAGAAATTATTTTCTCATTTCAGATTTGGATATATATTTCATCTGTAATTACTATGAGATGAAATAAATTTGCAGGCCATTTTTATTGTGATAGTGAAAATAATAAAATGCAGTAATAGCTACATATGCATTTAAAAGTCTATGTGAAATCAAAAAAAGAAGCATGGCATATGGAGAGAGATAATATTCAAATTCCCTTTACATAGCTCCAGACTTTCACAAAATTTCACAAATATAGAAGGAGGAATGAGCGTGTATCCTGATAAATGTCAGTGTAGAACAAGGTTTAGTGAAAGTAGTTAGATTAAAAGAATTCTATCCAATGTTAGATATGAGCTATTCCTTTTATATGAATGGTTACATTTATACCACTTTGGTTCAAGAGCAATATGGTGACTTTTCAATTAATGTACAATTTGCTAGTAGTTGGTTGCTTAGCATTGCACAGGTAAATTAGCAATGTAACTCTCTCTCTTTTACCTTTTGTAGTCTTGAAATGTTTTTATCTAAGTAATTCAAAGGTGGCATTAATAGGTTTTATTCTGTTCTGTTCTGCCTTTTTTTTTTTTTTTTT
>VXBX01009806.1:26660-80097 GCA_013400415.1 Scytalopus superciliaris | reverse complement strand
CTATTTTATTTTTATTTTATAGGGCCTTTTATACAGAACTGGTTTTTCTAGTTCAACCAGACTAATTTCAAAGTAACAGTTGAATCACAAAAGCAGAAGCGTTTAAGATGTGAGGCAGTATTACAGCTTGTCTCTCAATGTCAATTGTGTAATAGTGCAAATATTATCTATTCTTTTTTCTGCAGAAGCATAGTAGGGAAACAATTTTTTCTTCTGTGTAAGATAAAATTTTGGTGATCAATATGCTCCATTTAACAGGCATCCCAGTTTCTTGAAGACATTGTGATTCTCTGTACTATGTCTTAGATAGTTTCAAAGGTGTTTCTTTGGGATAATACAGTTACAGAAGGGTTGGAAGCTACTCCTGGCATTGGATTCCATACCATTTTATATGCATTATTTTCTCAACATCCTCTCAAGCTGTGATGTTTGGTGTGAATGAACAGCTCAGCTACATGGCTTTATTCATTCTGTGTACTGTATTTCCTTCTGAATTGCCTAAGAGCAGTGAGTTGATGGTGAGTGTATTGACAGAATAATGGTTCTGCTTTCCCAAAAATAGAATTCCTCAGCTGTATCATTACTTTATCTGCAGTTTTTTGTATTCTCAGGTGTAAGAAGCTTTTGAGTTTTGTGGAAAATAAAACATGGAAGGCACAAGCACGATCTCTTAGGGGAATTTGTGAATGAAGCACTTCTTTTGGAGCTGCTTGTTTGTTGAAAAGACTTCTGTAGGGATACCCAAGTTTCAATGAAAATTTAATTGCCATCTATGAGTGTTTCCAAGGACTGGACAGATGTAGAGATCTCCATGTAATACACCTATGTTCATAGTATTACCTGCAAGACAGAAGACATGACTCCATAATGATTCTGTTTGATTTAGCTATGTCTTCTCTCTTCCAGCTGTCTACATTGCAGGCAAGTTTTAAATATTCCTTGTGAATGGCCCTACCCACATCCATATTTGATTATTGTGGGCAGATGATTTTCAACCTCTTCTCAGATGTTCTTCTCTTTAAAATGATTACTCATTTTAGGAAAATAGGCATGTTGTATTTAAGAATAATAGTGGTCTGTCAAACACGTAAATATAGAATGGTTGAGGTTGAAAGGGACCTTAGAGATCATCTAGTTCCAACCTCCCTCCCACTAGACCAGAGTTCTCAATCACTTGTAGGTTTTTAAGGTAGGAATGATTGATTTCTGCTGAGGTACAGATTCCAGCATTTTTTAGGTATGCTACTTCGAAACAGCAAAATAAAATTGATGTATTGATTCCTATAAATTATTATTTAGAAGGGCATTGCAGCCATTTTCTGGTATTTTTATCTTCTCATTTTCGAATCCAGAATATCCAGAAAATAAATTTTACTTTGGAATTCTTAGGTAATACGGGGTTTTATACACCCACTGGTCTTTCTCTAATTCCATGAAAAGAAAATTAATAATCATCCCAAAACAGTCTCAATTCAGTGAGTTGTAAATTTTATAATAGCTGCTAAATTTTTTTACAAGGTTTTCTACAATGCTGTCAAAATTATAGGAATTTGCAGAATAAAGTGACATTGTTAGTATTTACCTGAAGATGGTTCAAATCTGAGATTCTCTCAAACTCTTGGTTTCTCTCACCTCATATTACTAAGTATACTTCAAGTTATGACATGGTGTGGCCTTCTTACTGAGGCATCATGTATTTCTAATGCTCACATAGAGTTTTTTTGAGAATTGGCATTCAAAAATTAAAACTGTATTTTTAACATGCTAGTTTTTTGAAGGCCTTCATTTGTCTCACAACAAATGGATGTAGTTCTTCAGAAAACCAGTTCCAGTTCCTAAGTGGTACTTAGGGATTTTTTAAATTATCTTCAATTTTAACTTGAATAACAGCATGACAGAATACTTTTAAAGGTATTTGCAAAAATGAGCAAATATTTACCAAAGCCTTGGCACAGAAATACATTTGCCAAAGCCAAAGTACATCTTAGCTTTCCCTTCTCATCAGTTTTTCTAATCTTTTTCTGCATGTTCTGTTGCATGTGTGTATTATTGTAAATGCTAGGGATTTCTGTTTTTTCTTTGGCTGCTCTTCATTTTTTAGCAAGGTGAATATAAATCTCTATTTTGAAATGTTTTAAATAATTGCACTAAAATATTCATGATCCTTAAAAACCCTGCTTGTACTTTTCGGTAATTTTATTGCCAAGCATGGAGAGATTTTTATTTTTGGCTACAACCAAAGTAGGATGTGGCTAAATAAGATTTATGAGCTTTCTCTATTATCATCATTTAAACTTTAACTGAGCACCATTTTACTCTGCCTTTCTGGAGAATGACAGGTAACAGGTTGTAGTTTTGACTGTTTTGCCCACTACAGGTGACCAACTGAGTGCCATACTGAATTCCATTCAGTCACGGCCAAATCTCCCAGCTCCTTCCATCTTTGATCAAGCTGCAAAACCTCCCTCTTCCCTAGTCCACAGTCCATTTGTGTTCGGACAACCCCTTTCCTTCCAGCAGCCTCAGCCACAGCTTCAGAGTAAGTTTGTCAGCCTTACCTGCCTCATCAGTCCATTTCTGCAGCTTTGACATTGCTGTTCTCAGTTGCTCACCAGCTACTAATCATCCCTCAGTGCACCTTTCTGCTTATGTTTTTTTAAGTTTTCCATGATTCAGAAGCATGTGAGATAAAGCTCCTAAAGAAGTATACTTGTTCAACTTGAATTTTTATATCGACAATATTTTGCTATTTGTATGTGTGCTTCACTGTAGAGAAGTCATGAAAGTGCATTTTCAATATTGTGTGCAACTCTGGGTTTATAATTACGGTAAATATTTTATGTAATATGAGATGTTGATAATTCTTTTAACATCAGAAGTGCACAGCAGTAAGTTCATAGCTGTTAACTTACCTCATAAATTCCTGGGTTTGTCATTGCTCCTAACTTTAGGCGTGTAGGTGGACAGTGGGAACAACTTGGTACCACTTGTAAGAAGGGGTTTAGTGATCTTCTGTTGGGTGCTCCTAGGATTGGCACAGGCATGAAAGTTTGCACTTTGAGATGAAACTAGGTACCCCGATTACTAATGGGAGGACAGAAAACTTACTTGGTCATGATTAATGAAAACTAAAAGCTCAGCCTTCATGAAAGGTAGCTGATATTGCGATTAATTCTTTCTCATATACAGAACACTTACAGCATGGGTCACACCAGTTTTTCTCCTGCCTCCCATAACCTGTCCTTCTGAAGTGCCTTAGTTCTTTCATGTGGGACTCTGTCAAGTCAGTTCAGTCTCTGTGCAGTCCTGGGTCCATTCAGCACAGCTTACTGCAGTGACAGTGAAGTTGCTTCATGTGAGAACTAGATTAAAATTTCTGATGCACTTGTATAAAGACTTATCAGGAATATTCTGACTGATCTTCTGTGGTTATTCTGGACTTAAACCAGCATCCTAAATGCAGAATATTCTAGAAATTACTCAGATAAAACAGCTGATTGCCAGTTGTATGTTTTTCCGCATCACTTCTAGTTTTCTTCTCTTGTCCAGAGTTAGTAAAGCCAGAGTTTCTTACTCAGCTGTACATCAAAAATGATCGCAATTGTCTTATTTCAAATTTCAGGTGATCTGTCCTTTAACATTTAGGCCTATATTGTATGAAAAGAAAACCTGTCAGCATTTTTATTGACTGCTCAACAAGATCTTGCTCAGTGGGTTTGCCTGTCCCAACAGACTCAGATAGACTGTATTCAGTAAGCTGCATTCTGGTTTCGTGTGTTTTAATGAGGATCCCTGATTCGAAAGAAAGCCCTGTTTTCTGTCACATAGGGGGAGCACCTTTAGTCTACCGAATCAAATAATAAAGAAAGTGGAAACATTTTTCAGGTTTGTGTCTGATTTGGGATCTTAGCTTAGTATAAGGACTCAACTGCTAGGGTTATTTGCCCTTCCAGCAGGGCAAAAGTCATCACCGGAACTCCTCTGCTGTTGCACTGACTGATTTGATACAAGGACTTTCTTTCAAACAGTTTATTGTCTAATTTCAGGTTTGATGCAGATAATGTAAATTATGCATAAAGGAGAGAAAAACTAACATTTTTGTTTTCACCATCAAAACTTAAGAATAATATGGGACAAAATTTACTGTTTGAACTTCTTTGGTCTTCTGAGAATTTGTTAATCTTCTATTTACAAGTTCATTCAAATTCAGCATATTGTCAGGGAGGCCTGTAAAACCGTATCTATATATTTGTTCTTTTAATAGTCTGATGCAGTTATAATAAAACTGTAACAGAAACTCATTTTAAGTATGCAGTTTTTCATTCATTATTTCCAAAGCACTTTATAGCCTCCTGTTATGAAATATGTAATTAAAACTTAAGTTTATTAAATAACATATCCTGAGGAGGGTCCATATCAAGTTAATTGAATTTTTGCTTTATTAAATGGACAAATGATAGTATAATAGTTGAAAGAAGTTGTATCAGCCCAGATTTCCATGCCTACAGAGGTTATACTGAATATTAGTCTTGACTGAGAGTCAGCCTAAATAATTCAGTCTACCACTTAAATTTTCTGGTTTTCCTCAGATATCTCTACCCCTGGGGAGACATTTGATTTGAAGTGTGAGTCTGAGCAAAGTTAGGATCATGCTGAATATCCTCTAGAATTATATCCTTAATTTCTATTTTTGTAATAGGAAAAAAGAGTGATATAAACATACTTTGTGCCGGTAACAGTAATCACTGTAGTTTTCTTTTACAAGTGTTTGTAGATAGTTGGTTTTTTTAGGAATTGTTTCTGTGCTTGGGGTTTGGTTTGGTTTCCAAATTCATTTAAGGAAGAGGGAAAGGGCTTGTCAGAACCTTTTATCCTCCAGTACAGTGTCTAGTTATTTTTTTGCAGAAATATTACAGTTTGGGACAACCACCTGCTCAGATACAATGCTTGAAGAAATAAAAAGTGTCTTTGTTAATTTTTTCACGTCATAAATAAGTAAACTAATAACAGTTCTCTGTGTTATATCCAAGAATTCATTACAGAAGGGATATCATAACAAAAGAAAGGGTTACTCTGTTTTCTCTGTTTTGTGTTATTTGCTGTGAAGGGCTGGTTGTTCTGCTTAATTCCTTTGCTAACTTTCACACGTGGTTACACAAGATAAAAAGCAGAGATTGTTTTCTTTTTTCATGGGGGCAGTCCAAATTAAAGTGCTCTTACGTATTTTGATTCCTTGTCTTCTTGTTTGCAGCTAAAAGTCCAAAAAAGCTAGATGAGATGGAGTACAAGAACAGCTGTATTGGCTTGGAACCTTAACAGGGATTTTTTTTCCCCCCCATTAAGATCACAAGTTTATATATGTTTCTTCCTTGAATATCTTACCAAAGCAGTCTGTAATTACTCCAGCCTGCATATGCTTGCTTCTGAGTAGTTTGTAAGTTAACCAGCATCAGATTTGCTTGTGACTGCAGCCTCCCACAGCCACAGGGTTATTACTGCTTGCTAGATTTACATGTCTCTCAACTTTGTGAAAAGCATCAAAGACTCACATTTCTGTTTGAGTTCTGAGAATAGCTGAAGTGTGGCAATGAGAGGGTCATGCTTCAGCAGTAGGTGCTGGGTCATAAAACTCTTCAGACATGGCAAATCAGGGAAATAGGATCTTCACATGCTGTCTGGCATTAGTTTTCAAATTTTGACAATTGGCTGTTGAGCTCTGAGCTTGGGGAGGGAAGTGTGGGACTTTGCAGTCACTGTTAGACTGTCATGCCCTATTTCCTCACATCTGAGTTGATACTGCAAATAAAGAATGCATTTCTGGGCTGAAAAAACTTTGGACCCCCTTGGCATCTATCCCATTCTCTCTTTTCCCATGCAGCCATAGCACTTTGCTGAGCTACTCCTTCCTGACTCATCTCAGTCCAGGCAGAAGCTGCAGGGCTGAGCTGCTGTTCAGTGCAGTGCCCTGTCATGCTGCTTCCTGGCCAATCCATGCTGCACAGCTGCGATCCAGCCATCCCACCATATGTGATCAGCTCCTACCATTCATGTCAGGAGTTCCCTGATACATGCCTTCGGTATTGTACTGCCATGTTCTTTTTGGGTTTGTTCCTTTCCCATCTAGGTGCTAGTTAAACAGCATTTAGAACCACTGGCTTTGGCTGCAGTGCTTCTCTCTGCATTTTCTAAACTGTAGAGGGGGCACAAAAGACCAGCACGCACATAGTGTTTCAATAAAATGAAGGGAGAGAATATTCTCAACCAAGCGTGCTGATCTCTTCTGCATTGTGCTGAAACAACTTGGTTGTCAGTTAAACCAATGACAACTGGTTTGACTGGCTTTTCAGATTCTGCATGTTGCCGAAGCATCATTCCTGAAACTTTGAGCTAGTAAGTGAAAGGGTTTCATGCCCTAGGCCTTCCAGATTTTATAATGAAAGATATATATGAAGCATATACTTGTCCAGGTCAATCCAAAACCAGCCTTGGGGAAATGGATATGGTTAGGGTTGGTGGGAGAATACAAACTGTGTCAAATTTTTTTTTTCTCAGAAATAAATTTGACTTAAAACATCTTGAAAAATTGTAGTTACAAATTATAAACTTGTAAAATTATTTTTTTATCTACCCTTCTAGCACAGGAATGCTTATTTCAGTTAGTAGACTTAAGTGGTTCAGTGTTGGTGCTCCAAACCCTACATTTGGGTAAAGAACATTTTCTGACAATACTGCATTTCAGCTTCTGCTTTCATTTATTCACTCATTCCCCTATTTTAACATTATCTAATACTTTTCTCCATTGTTAATATTTAATATCCAATATTTTTTTTTACTTCAATGCATTCTTTTACTTATGAAAAAATTTTTTAAAAAAAGAAGCCTTGTCCAACTCTCACTATGGCATTTGGCATTTTCAGGATGTGAAAAAAGTTACATTGATTGCAGTGCTTGAGAAAATTCAGCTAACAGCTGTATTTTAGCTTCCATGTCAGTAACAGGGAGCAAAAGAGGAATACATTTTTTTGAAGAGGCAGCTGTTGCTTAGGCAACATGACAAAGGCAGGTCACTGCCTTTCCTTCATCATCACACATAAAGGCAGTGGCATTTCAGAAGAAACTCTAACTTACCTCCATTCTCCAGTGACATTTTATCAGTTTGTTACAGAGTTTGTTTAAAAAAGAATAACAGGAACCAGTTAGTGGTATGTCTTGCCTCCTGGAGTGGTTTACCAGTATCTCCTGAGAGGAAGTAGGCACAGCTGTTACAAGACTGTATCCTGCCACAGGAATTGAGTAACCTCTTTTATCTTCATATTGTGTAGCTTTTCAAGCTGGAGGTATTTCTACACTGAAGAAGACTGTGACTAAACATATACTGTCACATTTGAGTGTGACATGAGACAGACCTTGCCTTCCATGTAATTCAAGTCTTTGTAGTCTTTGAGGATGATTCAAAAAGAAGGAATTCTGATCAAAATGCTGGTCCCTGTGGCAGACCAGTTATCCTTGATAGATATAGGTTGTTTGCCAAGGCAGCAAGGAAATCATGTGGGAAGGTCATTCTCCTCAACCTACAGTCTGCTTGAAGTGATTGAATAGTAGTACATTGTTCACCATACACTAGATTACAACATTATAAAATGTAAGTATTCTCAGGCATAGAGTGAAAGAATGAAGTATAAATGTGCATTCATGAAAGTGGACTGAGTATGCATTTCCTTTAATTATTTATAGACTGGAATACTAGTGTATCAAATTGACATTTTTAGGCTTGCCTCTGCTTCTATTTTGTGCTCCTAATGTTTGTTTCTGCATTTTACCTTTAAAAATTGACAGAGTGATATCCTGTTATTCAGAAGCTATATAGTTAGTACTGGATCTCTCCAAATCATTTGTAGGTATCAAAAGTAGACAATACTGTTCTTAAATCTATGCTAATGCTGTACTGAGAAATCAGAGATTAGTTTCTTGTTTTAAAGAATTAAGTTCTTGAAACATATGAACACCTCATTGTAGAGTCTCTAGAAATATTGCATAAGATAGGGGGCTTAGCATGTTTTATGTGTTAGTGAATATAGTACTTGACAAAAAGACATCTTAAGCAGAGTAGGAATTGAAATTATTTATTTTCAAGTTATCTTACTCAATTTGTACAAAAGGGTCTGTCTAAAACAGGGTATCTTTTAACATACACATTCTCCCTAAAATTATTACTGCAGCAAGAACTCGATTTATATTTTTTTTTCTATATGAAGGACTAGGTATTAGAAATAGAATTAAAAACAGAAAAGAAAAATGATAGACTGAAACTGAAAGTCCCTATTATCTCATTCCAAGTTTCATTTGGAGCTGTACTTCTAACAGATTTGGTGTCGGTAGACTCTACTGAAGTTATCTTGGATTACATCAGAATTTTGCCTAAAGCAAAATTATTTTAAGAGTTGATACAGATTTTTTTTAATGTATATACTATTTGACAGACATTCATGTACTGCTCGCTGTCTCTTGTATTGAGAAACTTCACATTACATAAGTGAAGTTTCTCAAAATGTTATTGAGGTGCAGTTTTGAAAACACGTATTTTAGATGGGTTTAATATATTTTCCTTCATTCTTTCCGGTGATTAACGATACTTTCCAACACAAATATGTAGATGTTCTCTGATTTTCACTGAACAATGTGTAAAATAGATCATCTAGAAGGCAATATTGAAGTTCTAAATACTTAATCTCTGAATTTACAGATTAAAAGTTAACATTTCAAACCAGGGTTTTGTTCCAAACTAGACACTGCTGGGTTTTATAATAAACCATAAATCTAATAGGCTAGTCTCCAAAAAATACATTTTTAGATCCTAGAAACTAATACTGAAGTCACAGCATTTTTGGATCAGGGAAACTGCATTCTACTGCAAACTACCATTTGTCATTCAAAGCTAAGTAGGAGTCTAAACAATGAATGCAGAATAGTTAACAAAGGAGATGCATATCATTTGAAATGCTTGTTTTTATCTTTGCTGCTTTTCCATTGAATCTGTGCTGCTTCTGTGCAACTGTTTTCCACTATAGAAACTCCATCCTGCTGCCTTGCTTCTCGTGAGCGTATTTACAAAACTAGTGATGTAGCTGGGCCTGCCTCTGCTATTTCATCTCTCTCTCACAAGCTGAAGGGTGGGTATGCATGCCAACATAGCAAGGTTATTCAAATTTTTACATGCAAAATGTTGTTTTATTTTTTTCTCCTTCCATTCATTTTCATTACATTCATTTAATAAAATAATGGTTTGAAAACAAACATTCAGTTCTGGTATTTGTTGGGAGCTCACTTGATATAACCATTCAGTGTTGCTTTCCCGAGTTGCAACAACTCCAGGATATACAATCTACACACCTTCTTCTGCTTTGTAAACAGGAAAGTGACTTGCAATCTACCCTAATAACATTTGTTTTCAAACAATAGGCAAGTGAAGTATGTAAGAAGAAAGGGGAAGCAAAATCTGGGATTTTTTTTTTTTTTTGCTTACAAAACAGTTTGCTGTATTACACAGTTTTTCATTTGGTGATTTTTTATTTTTATGCTGATAGTCTAGAGTGCCAGTTAGGATTATTTATCTGTATATGTGCAAATACAGACTGTTTTTAAAAAACAAGATTTTTTTGGTTATTGGAAGCTACTGTTAGGCTATACCTTACATAAGCAGTTTTGTTCTAGATGTTTTTCCTGATTGATATGCAGTGATCATACATGTACTTTATTTTCAATACATTGCTGAATGACTTGAAGTGTTTTATGTCCTCTTCCTTTTACTTTTTTTTATCCGTTTTATGTGACATTCTGTAAAAGGTTGTGCCTAAAGTATTTTCTCATCTGGCAGACCTTAAATTAATCATTTTATTTGTTTCTGGGAAAAATGTGTATAAAAATAATTATAATTTACATTTTAGAATTTATCCATCCCAAAATAAACAACTCAAAACGGTTCATCAGTAAAACTGGTGAATAAGCTGGCATCTGTGAATTGCTTAGACTGATACATTAGAAACTTTTGGGTTTTTTCTTTTAGCAAAACCAATCATTTTATAAAGTACAATGTACCATGCTATTTCTTTCCTTCCCTCCCCTTCCCCCAAGTCATAAATAGTTATAGAACTCATAAAAAAAAGGACAGATGAGACTCTCAAAATTCATTAGAATGATACTTGATATATTCTCACTGTATTCTACTGTTTACATCTGGCATATTATTCCTGAGTATAGATACAGTATTTCCTCTCTGCCCAGAGAAGTATGAACTCCTGCCATGACCTGGGAAGGCAGGAGAGTGCCCTAATCTTCAGTTCTGTTAAATATGCCAGCATAATTAATTCCCTTCACTTTTTCCTATAGCTATTAATTTTGTTATAAGATACTTAAATATGGAGATAGCAAAATAATAAGAATTGATTTATAACCTGAGGAAACATCTGGGTTGCTACATTTTGCTAAAAATTTTTCTTTTTTTTTTAATGTATTGTGAAAGGTTATAGTAGGAAAAAACTGCATTGATATATTTTCTACCATAGGGGTCAGGTTTTGTGATTGAGAACTGTGTGAAGTTGGTTCAAATCCCAAAACACATAAGAAAGTGAACACTGATTTCACACCTCCAAGTAAATACGGAAGGTACTAGACAAAAAATGATGGCCTATCCCCTGTTCCCATTAGAAATCAAGGCCCAGATTTGCAGATTTTCTGTGATTAATTGAAACTTTATTTTTTGACAAACATTGTTTCCCAAAAACATACCCAGACAAGCAGAAATAACCTTTAAATATCTAGAAAAGTAAAACAATACAAAGTACTGTGTCCTAAATCTACAAGCTTTACCAGGGAAACCTTTTTCATGTTTAACTAATGAAAACCCGTTCAAATCAGAAGGATTTAACTCTGTGGTCAAGACTTTGCAGTGTAAAGTTTTGTGGAGAGACATCTATATTAACTGCTGCATTGCTTACCAGTAATTTCAACATTGGTTGTATTATTTTTTTTAATGGGCTTATATTAAGCTACCCACAGGTTTTATAATTCTGCAGATTAATATGTATACAAACTCACTGTGCCTAGGGCCAGTAAATTAGTGCATGAAAATAAAAGGGCATCATTGACCAGATTTCTTCATTTAACTTAGTCATTGAAAAAAGTGGGTTTGATGGTTTGGGGTTTTTCTTGAGTAGGTTGTGTTTTGGTAGCAGAATGTGGATAGTTTGTGGTCTTAAAAAGGTGGATACCTCAGATTATCAATTTGAATAGTTTTTACAAGCCTCTTGACCAGTCTGCCATATAACTGTGTTTAGTTCCTACAATTCCTGACTTTTGAGCATTAAAAAAAATAAATCTGATAATACATTTGATCTTTATGCAAGTCTCTTGTTGCAGTCAGGCTGACACATATTGAGATAATAAATAATCCCTGGTTTCTGTTGCAGCTGTCATAAACTTAGTTAAATCCTGGCTTTTACCTAAGGATGCTAAGGATGTAAATTGTGCTTCCTTCACTAGTGTTTTGTTGAAACAGTGAACTGTGCCTCTTGATACATCCATAGTTGTGTTTTCTCTGTAAATATTTCCTAACACTTGTTTCTATGTATCTTTGGGAAAAGAAATGTATTGAAAATATTCTAGGGGAAAAAAGATCCCTTCATGTTTCCTTTCATTTTGACATGAACAGAAGCATGTGTTTGATCTTTATCTTGCGTTCAGGTCTTCAGTCCTTGTTTTTTACTGTTTAAAGGTATCACTGTCAACATATAACAATTCAATTAAAACATGTACTACACAGGTGACCGAATGAATTTCACAGGAGCTGCTAGACCGGTTTCTCCAGCTGGAAAGTCAGACACATCATCAAAGCACAGAGCTGACTGCAGGTCACCCAAACTCGATGTGCGAATGAACAGAGCTGTTGCTGACCAGAAGAAACCCAGAAGTACAGAAGGCTTATCTGCCAGTGAGTGTCTTATCCTGAAATCCGATGCTGCAAAGCTGCGGTCAGACTCGCACAGCAGGTCTTTGTCGCCAAATCATAACACTTTGCAAACACTAAAAACTGATGGAAGAACAACTCCTGGCCTGAGAGCCGAATCTCCAGGGCCAGGAACCCGGTCATCTTCTCCAAAGACAAAGACACTTACAGCTGTTAGATCTGGTGCTAGTTCTCCACGATCCTCATCACCCCATGACAAAACTCTACCTCAGAAACCTTCATCCCCTGTAAAAACAAAGCTTGATCCTCCCCGAGAACGCTCCAAATCAGATTCCTACACATTAGATCCAGACACCCTTCGCAAAAAGAAAGTGCCACTAACAGAACCCTTAAGGGGGAGGTCCACTTCACCTAAACCAAAAATCATTGCAAAAGATGGAAAACCTGTTACGGAAACTGAAAACAGAGCTCCTTCCCCTCATGTCGTACAAGAAAATCTTCACAGCGAGGTAGTTGAAGTTTGTACTTCAAGTACTTTAAAGACTGACAGCATTACAGATACCACCTGTGAAGACAACACCGAATTCAGAAGTATTGACGATGGTTCTAATAAAGTTCATTTCAGCATAGGAAAAGCACCACTGAAGGATGAGCAAGACATGAGAGCATCTCCAAAAGTGAGCCGTAAATGTGCTGGTAGGCACACAAGACCTAAAAAGGAAAAATCCAGCTTTCTTTTCAAAGGAGATGGCTCCAAGCCTGTAGAGCCTGCCAAGCAAGCAATGTCACCTTCTGTTGCAGAATGTGCTAGAGCTGTATTTGCTGCATTTCTTTGGCATGAAGGAATAGTTCATGATGCTATGGCATGCTCATCTTTTTTGAAGTTTAATCCAGAACTGTCCAAAGAGCATGCACCCATACGAAGCAGTCTTACTCAACAGCCTGCAGAGGAGAAAGAAACCAAATTGAAAAATAGACATTCATTGGAAATATCATCTGCTCTTAATATGTTCAACATCTCACCTCATGGACCAGATATATCTAAAATGGGTAGCATCAATAAAAACAAAGTCCTCTCGATGCTAAAAGAGCCACCTCTGCATGAAAAGTGTGAGGATGGAAAAACTGAAACTACCTCCTTTGAAACATCCAGTCATCACACAATGAAGTCCAAGTCTCCTCTTCCATTAACGCTGCAGCACTTAGTAGCTTTCTGGGAAGATATTTCTTTAGCAACTATTAAAGCAGCTTCCCAAAATATGATTTTTCCCAGTCCTGGTTCTTGTGCAGTGTTAAAGAAGAAGGAAAGTGACAAAGATAACAAGAAAGCTAAAAAAGAGAAAAAGAAAAAAGAAAAGGTTGAGACTAGGCCAAGGGGAAATCTTTTTGGCGAAATGGCCCAGCTTGCAGTGGGAGGACCTGAAAAAGACACCATCTGTGAGTTGTGTGGAGAATCCCATCCATATCCAGTGACTTACCACATGAGACAAGCTCATCCAGGTAAGATTTCATATTTTTTAATTCCCATGTCAGTCTGTAAAGCGTATTTCACACACACAATCTGGTATTAGTTACTGTTGTCAGTCAGGCTATCTTGTCCATTAGTGTAGGAGCCCAGGCTCACCTTATGAGCTCATTGAAGGGGTTTTACATTGGATTTATTAAAGGGACCTTCCGTTCTTTTATACCTCAAGGTGTCGCACAGGAAAAATGCTACGATGTTTTCAGGGGGTCAAAATAAGAAACTTGTAACTGGCAAACTTAGGAAAATAAGGGAACTTGGCAAAAGTTTAAAGCACGTATTCAAATCAACATAAAGCATTTCACAAAGGACTGACTGAGCAAATTCCAGCCCATCAAGAAAAGGGAATTAGGAGAAGTAAAGGTCAAAAAGAGAGGGGGGTGGGCAGAGAGGAGGGGACAAGGAGAGAGAGGTCTGGATGGGGGGAGAGTGTTGTTTCAAGCCAGTAATAACTTATTATCAACCTCTCACAATTATATACACTAAATTTAAATTTATACTTACATAAAGATTGCTTGCACATCTTTGTATGTAATTTAAAGTAATTATGGATTTAAACGTTCAAATAAGCCAAATAACTTCCTCTGAAACACAGTCGAAATAATGTTTTGACCTTACAGTAGCACTTCAGAAACATGCAATTTGTGACTCTTTAGGATCTGGAAGTCTGCTTAGAAAACTGAAAATAAAATAAAAAGTAATGAGATTGGTCATTTAGAGTTTCTGCATTGCCAAAAGTTTTCTGTTGCTGTTCTATTCTCAGTAGTAGAAAACTTTTATTTGTCTGCTATGTCAGTACTGGGTATCAGTGACTTGATATTTGGTATACTTGCTGGTATGTATTTTTTTTAGCTCTGTGTGCAAAGTTAAAGCAAAATTACTATTCAGCAATTGCCAGTTCCTTAAATCTTTCTGAGAAATGCTAATCAGCAAAGGAGTACACTCCATTCCCTGTTAGTTTTGTTAGCTTGGAGGTAAGGTTTTTATGTTGGTTAACTCACAGATGATGTTGTCTGACTTGTGGTCCTGCCCCTGCCATCCCTTTCCCGGCGCAGGTTGCGGCCGATACGCGGGCGGCCAAGGCTACAACAGCATCGGGCACTTCTGCGGGGGGTGGGCCGGCAACTGCGGCGATGGGGGCATCGGGGGCAGCACCTGGTACCTGGTGTGCGATCGCTGCAGGGAGAAATACCTCCGTGAGAAGCAAGCAGCAGCCAGAGAGAAGGTATGTTCAGCTGTTTCTCATGTGTTTAGGTGTCTGTCTGCTTAAGAGTGCTGTGTAGGGCCTGTTTAAAAAATTCGGAATTTCATAACTTTGGAAGGTTTTGGAATATCCTCTTATGCCATTGATACGTTTAAGATAATAAGATAGAAACATTGCTGACTTCTGATCAGATTTCTTCCCTTCAGATGATAGTGTTTTCAAATTTGTAATTTTACTTTTTTATCCCACTGTAACTGCAGCATTAATGTAATACTTAATTTTTTTAAGTATGTCAGTTTATTTAACTTTTAATTGTTTCATTTGTTTACTGAAATGAGTGCTGTTTTAATTTTGTGTTTATAGTTTCTTTAATGATCTTAATAATCCAGACCATTGGATACAAGATGTCACTAGAGCTATTTTTAATAGGAATAGTATGAAAGGTGTTGTTCTAATATTGGTGTTCCAGGACTAATTTCAAATTCTTGCTTAAAGTATGCAGATATGTTGAGATTTTAAGGTAAGCAGAACAATAATAATTTTTCTTTTTTAAACTACATTTGTTGAAATTTTTTGCACACAAAATTAATCTCGAGGCAGTCATCAAAGCTATCAGCTGTTTCTTAAATGCAAAGTTACAAAAATAAACTAAGTGCGTTTTTTCATAGACAATATTTTACAACAGGAAGACTCAAGCAGGCTTAGAATAAGCTATGTTGTCAGATTTTTCTGTGGTGAAGAATGATGTAACTATATGTTTTTTAATTTATCTAGATTAAACAATCTAGGAGAAAACCAATGCAAGTTAAGACACCTCGTGCCTTGCCAACTATGGAAGCTCATCAAGTAATTAAAGCAAATGCACTGTATTTACTGTCACTGAGCAGTGCTGCTGAGCCTAGTATCCTCTGCTATCACCCTGCAAAAGCATTCCAATCTCAACTTCCCAGTCTCAAAGAAGGAATTTCTGAAGACTTTCCCATTAAAATGCCATGTCTCTATCTACAGACTTTAGCAAGGTAATTAAAGGAAGTGTATGAATATTGATTCTAATACTCACCTGTGTATAGTGTTGGCTAAAAATGTGTGTATAAACTAAACTAAAACTTATATAGAAGAATACATATTTTCCTAATTCTATATGATGTTTGTTCTTCTGTCTCTTAATCCATGATCTTGTTCAATTTCATAGATTGTATTTTCTCATAGTGTCAAATATATCCTAAGCAGCTTTTGGATGCTAAGTATTTTTTAACAACACTTTAGTTTCTGTCCAAAGAATTTAGAATTTCACAAAGACTGTAACTTGGTCTGTTGGTAGCAGACACGTGCTACTTTTTTCTCTTCACAATTAAAAATGGCAAGAAGGAAAGCAGAAGACTTGTGCTTTCTTGCTATGTCTAAGTAGACTTCATTGTAGTGTCTCATGTTTGTGTTGGATAGATGTTTGGGCTTAAACTGCATTCTGGAAATACCTAACAAACATACTTAAAGATAGCAAAGGGTGATTCTTACTCCCTCTTGGTTGAAAATGACATTCTTTTTTTCCACTATCACCTTTAAGTCACAATTAGCTTAAAAGTATTAGTATGCAAGGAGTAAATGAGTAGTGTTGGCTGGCTAAATGTATTGGCAAATGACTTCTGTGTTGTGTGTGTGTTTCAGGACTTGTAATCCTTAATCCTAATTTAAAAATCTAATTTGATGTAGGCATCATCATGAAAATTTTGTTGGGTACCAGGATGACAACCTCTTCCAGGATGAGATGAGATACTTGCGCTCAACTTCAGTACCTGCACCATACATCTCAGTTACTCCTGATGCAAGCCCTAATGTCTTTGAAGAGCCAGAGAGTAACATGAAATCTATGCCCCCAAGGTACTTCCTTGTAATTCTAGGTCCTACATACAAATGTTAAAGAATTAGCCTAACAGCAGTTAAAAAAAATCAGAAAACATTGCTGCAGTTAAATAGCTAAAGTATCAGATCAATCCCTGAAATGGCAGCAAAAAAGCCAAAAGCATATGAAACTGTAGTTAGAAAAATATTTTCAGTGAATCATAATGTATCAGGTATATTTTCAGCCAGTAGCAACTGACTGCAAATACACAAAGAATATGCAAATCCTAATTGAAACTTCTCACTGTACTGCAAACCAATTGCTTCTCTGTAGAAAGGTCCTGGGTTTGCAACCTAAATATGAAAAAAGTTTGTTCAATGGATAAGTACTCTTAGCATACCTCAGGGAAGTTTATCCATAGTCTTTACTCCAGGCATGCTTATTTCCCCATAGAGACAAACACAATTTTTCCAGAATCTCCAAAACTGAAGAAGTGATCTAAAGATCAGGAATCCAAGGACCACAGCTGTTTCAAAATCCTTGGGTTTTTTCGCTATATATCCATTCCCTACCACAACTGACTAAGTGTTTATTAATGGACTTTTTGAAAGGAAATGTCTGTTGTTGTCTTTTCATGATTTCATTCTAAAGAGAAGTTTGAACAGGAGGAAATTTCATTACCTTACATTTTTCAGAGCAAATGTTGCTGCTATCTAGGACCAGGAGTGCTAGATGGTTTCTGCCAGGTTAAGCCACTTGCTTATCTTGTTAAGTTTACTGTGATCTAATTCAAGCAGTTACAGAAATTTTTGTTTTGCCAGGCTGAAAAAGGCTCTTACTGTTAATAACAGTTCAGAATCGATGTAGATGCTCAGTGTTTTCAAATGTCGGTGATTCCTCATATTATAGTGAGGATGTAATGTAGAGAAGACTTGCTTTTAATCTGCTTTAATTTCAATCTGTTATATTTTATACTGACTGCAAAAACAGTTTATTGGAATACTACAATCTACAATGTAGTCTTTTCAGAAATAGAACTTTTCTAACAAAACTCCTTAAGAGTGCATCGTATTGGTATATTCCTTTATTAAAACTGTGGACACCATGGTCTCCTGAGGCCTATAGGGACAGCATAAGCTGGAAGTTCTTCTGCAGACTGTAAGAAGTCCACTGAAGGTGGACAATTGAAAATTGACTGTAAGGCTAATGATGTTAGAAACTATATACTTCACATAAAGTAGTTCTAAATTTCAGTTGGCTTGCATATTAAAAATTCACTCCATAGATGTTTTCACATGCATTCCAGGACAAGTTTGGTCTGAAACTTCAGTTCGGGCATGATCTGAACGTTCGTATCTTTCTAAAAAGATACCTAAATTCTTGGAACTTGCCATGTACATCATTACATTTATTGATAAAGCACTTGCATGCTTTTTCATCATGTGTAATTCTAATACATGTTCCTTCTTTTTCAGCATTTAAACAGTTATTAGGTACATAAGACAAAGTGTCATGCAGTAGTAGCATTGTCATTATGAAATGCATGTATCCTTACTTAATATTTATGTAAAATTCAGACAATTCTCCATGTATTTGTTAATGGGTGTACTACTTATTTCTTCGTAGTTTGGAAACCAGCCCAATAACAGATACAGATCTTGCAAAGCGCACAGTCTTTCAAAGATCATATTCAGTTGTTGCATCAGAATATGACAAACAGCACTCGATTTTGCCAGCACGTGTAAAGGCAATCCCAAGGAGACGAGTCAACAGTGGAGATGCGGGTAAGAGCACAGACATGAGAGGCAGGGAAAAGTTACTCAAGGATTTGCAGTTGTTCTTGAAAATTGTAGACAGATTTTTTTAATAAATACGTGTAGTGGCTTTTATTTTTAGTTATTGATAAACATTAACTGTTAATCAGCACAGAATTAACCTAAAATCGGCTCAGGAATTACTGTGATTCTGAAATTTGTGGTGAATCTTTTGTGCTCGATTTAAAAGTAAAGGTGGTATTTTCTTTCTCAGTTGAAGCATCATTTTTCCACACTGCTTTTTTTGATGCAATTCTCTCATAGAAAAAATATATTAGTTCTAAAAGTGCTTTATTGCTTTTCATTTTTACTGTGGCTATAAAATTGAAATGAACAAAGAATCTAATGTATGCATATTTTTATGCTTTTGAATAGAAGTGGGGTCCTCTCTCCTGAGACATCCATCTCCTGAACTTTCTCGGTTAATCTCCGCCCACAGCTCTCTTTCCAAAGGAGAGAGAAATTTCCAGTGGCCAGTATTGGCATTTGTAATCCAGCATCACGATCTGGAAGGACTTGAAATAGCAATGAAACAAGCCTTACGGAAATCTGCTTGCCGAGTCTTTGCCATGGAGGTATTAATGTACTAATGGATCTCCTGTGATTAAAATAAGACGGTTGTAAATTCTGTCTTGGAACTCCTGTTTAAGTTTATGCTATGTTCCCTGTGACACCAGTAGTCATTTTAGTAAACTGTTGTAGCTACAGATCAATGTGTTTTCCTTAAAGACCTTTGTGTTATTTGCCTGTACAAAAGCATCAGTGCACCTCCTTAAATAAATGGTTTAAGAAATTGTTTTACTCCAGTAGGTTTCCTTAACCAACAGATAACTCCTTGCGTGTAATTTGTTTTAGGCTTTCAACTGGCTTCTTTGTAATGTCATTCAAACAACTTCTCTTCATGATATTTTATGGCATTTTGTGGCTTCCCTGACTCCTGCACCTGTAGAGCCAGAAGAAGAAGAGGATGAAGAAAATAAATCAAATAAAGAAAATGCAGAACAAGTAAGCAAGGTTCTACATTCCTTTAATCTCTTGTTGATTTTGTAGGCAAATTAGAAATATTTTTATGTGGAAAAAAAATGCCTTAATCCTCTCTCTGTGAAACAGAACCTTAAATTGTAATTGAGCTCATTTTGTAGACATAGATAAGTGAATTTTTCTTCTAAATCATCACATTTTTTTGTGCAGATGAATTACATAATCTTTTAATGAATTGATTTTGAGTATTCATGGGAATACTCAATAAGAAAGCAAAAGCATAAGCACATTACTAATACAGTAACAAAAAATTTAGTTTGCTTTTTATTCTTTTTTTGCCCCAGAAAGAAAAGAGAAAATATTTTTCAGAGAACCTTTGTGGTCTACTCTGTCTTTCAGTGCTCTGAGAAAGTCTGTAGTTAGCTATGAAAATGTATAGTTAATTCACATAATTCTTTATATGTATGTATACATATAAAGTATTATACATATAGCTGTAATTCTGTGTACTGAACATAGGTAATGTAGTGATTTAAGAAAAATCTATGGTCAGTTGTAAAATGGTATGGTCTTAACATACCACACTTCCAAAAGGTGTCTTCATACATTCTCTTCTAGACTTAGCTCTAATTTAAAACATTACCATGTCCCCAAAGAATAGCTCAAAAAATCATACTAGTATTGTAATAATTCAGGGTTATCTTTATCACTTCAAATCTAAGACAGCTTTGAAATGAGATGTTCTGAAATGAGTCTCTTCAGCATAGTAGCCCGGTACATTGCTATGGTTGTTTATGAAGCAACAGTGATCTTGGCCTCAGTTTCATGTGGAATATCAACTTTTCCCTGTTAGTGTATCAACATGCAGATTTGTAATTCTTACTTACTTTCAAGTGTGCCAAATTCTTGTATGTATACATTATATGTTTTCTGAATGGTTTTTCTGTGTTTGGCTCCAACAATTTTCTGCCATGTAATAATTTCAACTGCTACACCAAAACCACTTCTAGAGTGAGGGAAATGTGTTCCCACTGGTCCGGGATTCATTTCCTTATGTGAAATATTTTTACATATTCCTTTAATGTACTGGGAGATGGGGAGAAATCCCTGTGATGAATTCTGTAAAAACAGGGAAGGGGAACTATAAATTATTCAATGCATAAGATGTAGTTTCAAAGGCAATGCCCTTGCTAAAGCAAAACAAAATGCAAGAATTACTTGCATTACTTGCAAGAATTGCAAAGGAGATGGTGGAAACAGGATGCTACCTGTGTAGATAGGATCCTTGGGGGTAAGGGGAATACCTAGGCTTTGAAGTGTTTCTGAAGAATTGATAATGTTTAGTTTAGAGTTCAGTTTCATATTTCATACACTGAGGACGCTTTACCAAGTTACACCCTCCAGCAAAATACAGAGCAACGTCTGGTTGGATGATTCTTCTCTAGGTATGCACGTGCCTAAAATTAATTTCAAATAATACCACAACATTTCTAGGTATTCAAGCAATAGAGATCCATGGGAAATCTACTTGCAAGAATATATGTAGACAACTTAAAGGGTTTAAAATAATGAGTTTGAATCTGGCTTTAGATTGTCATTATCTTGGGTCCATGCAGTGGTTTCTGTGGTTAAACAGGATCAGATTTTCCTCTAAAAAAGAAGCAGGGGTAAACAGTTTGTATCCTTCCTAAATGAGTCTTTCCGTGCCTTCTCAAATAGCATACCATGATCAGAACCTCCTTGGCTTTCTCTGCTACTCTTCCCCATAACACAGCTTGCTGGCCCCCATCCTCTTTAGTCCTCTGCCACTGCATTCATACCCCCTGCCCAGTGACCCTGGCTCCCAGTCCACAGTTGTTCTGATACTGACACACCTTACCAAAGAATTATTGTTTTCACTATTCTAATGAAATGCAGCAACTGAGAAGAGTTACCAATGACAACAGTTATCAATGACAACAAAATCTAAACTAATAACAGTTATCAACTTTGTTAGGGCTCAGTTTTGCTGCTCAAAAATGGTTGTTTTTAACAGTTGGAATATGTTATTTTTTCTAGTTTCTTTGTTTTCAGATTATTGGTGTAATGTTTCACATGTTTAAATCATGAGAAACATGTGGTAGCATACAGTATACTTTCCCAAATTCTGTGTTTGAGGTTCATGTGTAACTTACTGTAAAATTCTCAAACAGGAACTGCTTTAAGTTCACCTTCACTGTAGCATTGTTGCAGTGACTCTTAAACCAAATAGTATAAATCCTTTTTTTTCTCTGAAAGTCTGCTAATAGCATAAAAAATTGCTTTGCATCTTAGGAAAAAGACACGAGAGTGTGTGAGCATCCTCTGTCAGATATAGTGATTGCTGGTGAAGCAGCTCACCCCTTACCGCACACGTTTCATCGCCTTCTTCAGACAATCTCTGACCTTATGATGTCTCTTCCCAGTGGTAGTGCATTACAACAAATGGCCTTAAGGTAAGCACAAAGTCAAGAAAATTCTTAAAAGGCTGGAAATATTGTAGCATTAAAAGATTTTGCAAAGTAGATAGGAAGCTTGAAACAACTTCATGTGCCTGTGCATAAAGGAGCACATCTGTCCTTACCATTAGGAAACATATATGTAGAAGACACGTGTGTGTTTATACATATAAATAATAGTATAACAGACATTGTAGAGAGAAATGTATCTGCTCTTAAATTCTGTACTGTGTTCACTATGAAAAATAAAACTTAATTACTGAATAATATGGTAGTATCTGTGTACCACATGCAAGGTAACATAATGCCTTTTGCTCAGAAATCTGTCCTCTGAATAGTATCTTCAAACTCTGAAATTTTTTCTGTGTATCTGTCTCAAAGACAAAAAATGAGCAGTAAAGTTGCATATACTATTAAAATTCTAAGAAAGGTTTATTCCTGCCTTTCTCAAATGATGCATAGATCCTGCACAGATCCTGCAAATTTGAAGTTAAAGATTTATAGAAAATATTTTGAGCAGCAAAAATGTAATTAATAGTTTCACTGGTAGGTTATGTCTTTTAACAATATTAAAAATCTCAAAGTCCACTAAATGTGTTTTCAGGTGCTGGAGTCTCAAATTCAAACAGTCTGATCACCAGTTCTTGCACCAGAGCAATGTTTTTCATCATATCAACAATATTTTGTCTAAGTCTGATGATGGAGATAGTGAAGAGAGTTTTAGTATCAGTGTTCAGTCTGGTTTTGAAGTCATGAATCAGGCAAGTATTACACCTCCCTCTCAGAAGCAGAGATTGTTTCTGAACAGCGCGTACTTCCTATCATGATTGTTTGACTTGAAAGATTCCTTATTGCAATGTTGTATTTCCTTGAATGTATCTCAGTTTGGAATACTATTGCTGATATTTAAGTTCTCATATTTACCTTTAGATGTTCAAATATTGACCCTTAGCCTGTATATCACCCAAACCTAAATTTTAGAACAGTTCTTGTAAGTACTGATTTACAGGTGAAGTGTTTGGCGAGTGTCTTGTAGTCCACTTGTGTCACTGAGTTAGTTCATTCTTTAAATGCAGCGTACTTCCAGTTCTTATTTGCTTATATCTGTTTCCTTCTCTTATTCCAGGGATTAATACTTCTGATTAATATCTTTAAATTGTTTTCCTCCATTTATTGATACATTTAGGCATTTACTAATATGTTCAGCTGTTAGCTATTAATATTTCTCTTGGTTTAAAGTACTGAATAACGAGTCAATAAATGTCACATTTCTTGGAGAGCATATTCTTCAGAACAGAAATGTCTGTATGCATTTAAAAATTGTAAACAATGCCTGTCTTTGGCCTCAGTTGCAGCTGTATTAAATATTTTCATTTGTTTTCACAGGAACTGTGTATAGTGGTTTGTCTAAAAGACCTAACCAGCATTGTTGACATTAAAACATCAAGCCGACCTGCCATGATTGGTAGTTTAACAGATGGGTCTACAGAGACATTCTGGGAATCGGGAGATGAGGATAAAAACAAAACTAAAAACATCACAATTAACTGTGTAAAAGGAATCAATGCACGTTATGTTTGTGTCCATGTAGACAATTCCAGAGATCTTGGGGTAAGAGGAAAATGAAATTAAATGTCCCTCATTGAAGTCCAAATTGCATGTATTTATCAGTCAAGAACCACTGGGTTTTTTGTCCAGTTTGGTTGGTAATTCTAATTCAGAAGCTCACATTTCAAAGTGAAGTTTCTAAATCCTGTGATTTTTAAAGCAGTAACTGTTATGATCTGTCTGATTTTACAGTCTTGTCTGAATTTGCAGTTGCATGAACTTGAAACTGGGGAACTTAATTGGCATGTTCTATTTCAGATGCCTTTTCAAGCATTTAATAATTTTAAGTTACTCTTCTTGCTCATTTCTGTAGAAACAAAGAAATAAGGAGCTTTCATAGAATCCAAACTATTTTCTAGACTTTCCACATCTGTATAGCAATATTACAAATAGTTCTGTATTTCAACTACAACTTTTAGTATGAAGAGCAGATGGTTGGGGGTTTTGGGGGGTTTTTGTGGGTTTTTTTGTTTTTTGGGGTTTTTTTAAGAACTGTGCTTTGGAATTAATTTTCTTTGGGTTTTATCACTTTTTTTTTTTTTTTTTTTTTGGTAACGGAACAACTTCTCACTTTTATGTACATACTCTCTTAATACAGGAGAAGTAGTCAGAACTGTCCTCAGCTGAAGTGTTTCATTCTTGTTTTGCTTGTCTTTTGCTTGTCTGTTGCAGAACAAAGTGACTTCAATGACCTTCCTAACTGGCAAGGCAGTAGAAGATCTCTGCAGAATAAAGCAGGTAAACATTTTAACAGTTGACATAGAAATATTGCTGTCATTTTTTGGCTACATACAGCAGAGACTTTTCTAAGCAAATAGTTTACATTACTTGTGGTAGATATATTTACAAATATTCGGCATCATAATAATCCTTGGAAAAACACTGTATTATTAATGACAGAATTCAGTCATGTATACTCAATATTGATCAAACTTTTACTCTGTCTTCCAGTAGTAACATTGTAGTTTCATTATGAAATACATGATTTCAGATAGCATTATTTATGTTCATTTTTTAAAAAACTATTCTTAAACAGACTTAATTTGTTACAGTTCATCTGTCATTTTTACAGTTGTTAAGTCCTGCATGTCTTGATAAGGATAGCAGGTATTGACTTTCACAGACTTACAATTTCCTTGGCAGAAGTTCACGTGAAGAGGGATGAAATAATTTCACTACTGAAAATTGTGTGCTATATTTTCAGTTAAATTATGGTGGCTTTTTTTTTTCTTTTTTAATTAAAGCAGTGAGCAAATATTAGTTCTAAGAGTTGGATTTTTTTAATATGTGAACTCTTGCTTTGAGAATAAAAGGGATAGGTAGGCCACTTTCTAGTAAGCTTTTAAGACAAAAAAGGAAATGGCTGTGTCATTTTTTTAGGTTTGAGGCTTTTTTTTTTAATCTGAATTCACAAGCTTGAATACTTTTTGTAATTAAACATAAGGGTGAAAATTTTATTGCAACTATTGTATTTGTTGCAGTGATATATGATGGGTTTGTTTAGAGGTAGGTAACCTTTTTTTTTTTATGTAATGTCAGTTCCCATCTTTATATTCCTCTTTAATAGGTAGACTTGGATTCAAGACATATTGGCTGGGTGACAAGTGAACTGCCTGGGGGTGACAATCACATCATCAAAATTGAATTGAAGGGTCCAGAGAACACACTGAGAGTTCGACAAGTGAAAATTCTTGGATGGAAGGATGGTGAAAGCATTAAAATAGCAGGCCAGATTTCTGCAAGTGTGGCTCAACAACGAAACTGTGAATCTGAGACACTGCGAGTCTTCCGGCTTATTACATCCCAGGTGGGATTTTAATGTGTTACACAGTGAAAGTTACCATAAATTGTAGACTTTCAGTGCTTTATGGTTTAATGTAAAATGCCACAGCTGCACAGGTTTATCTTCGAGATATGCTAATTGTCAGTGTCCTTCTTCCAGGTATTTGGAAAACTCATCTCTGGAGATGCTGAGCCAACCCCAGAACAAGAAGAGAAAGCGTTGTTGTCTTCCCCAGAAGGAGAAGAAAAAGTACACAATGTATTTATTTGTATTCTATCAATAATACTTTGTTGAAAAAATGATTCAGAATGATTTTCAGTGTTTGTCCCATTTGTTGTGCTACATAATTTTTAGATCAAAACAGAAGGAAAATGCTAAAATTGCTTATTTTTAAAAAGTTATAATGAATCTTCTTATTAGTAAATTATAATTGGGGGATATGCATTTAATGGAAACATCATAGTAATGGTGGCAACAAATATTGCCTACAGTCACAGAAGTACATAACACCTGTAGTAATGGTCAACGTGGAAGTCCTTGCCTATTATCTTGTGCCTCAAGAGGGGCTCTGTTAATGTTTAGAGAAAAAGTATGAAGAAACCACACTAGTATCCTTTTACCTGCTGTACTTCCCTGTCTTCCAGCAAGGATTAGTTAAAGAACTGTTCCTGAAAAGGTCACTGTGTCTGGACTGTCCTGTTTAATAGCCAAAATTGGACTGTCCTCAATGAAAGTAATTTGTTTTTTCAGATGATAGATGATTTTGTTCTACCCAGTACCTTGTGGCAATAAGTTCCATGACTGAATTATTCATTTGTAAAAGTGTATTTTTCTCACACCTGCTGTGTAGTAACTTGGTTATGTGTTCCCTGTTGCTCTTACTATGAAACACACAAACTGAAAAATGTATTCTGTGCACTGCTTTACAAAGGCTTAGTCACTGATTGTATTAACCTACATGAAGGGGCTGAATGTCAGCTAGTTGTACTCCATTTGTTTTGCTTATTATTTATTTCATTTCATGCTCAAATTCCTCTTGAAGAGGTATTTATTAACCACAGTTAAATTGATCTTGCTTACATACCTTATTTCTCTGTAACAAAAAGCTACATACTTTTAAAACATGGTTTGTTGATACATTCCGTGTTAATTGCTACAGTAACTATGAAATAGTCTTGAAACTTTTGATCTAATATTAAATATGTTTTTTCTAAAGGCAACATCAGATGCAGACCTGAAGGAGCACATGGTGGGGATCATATTCAGCCGGAGCAAACTGACAAATTTGCAGAAACAGGTTTGTTCATTTTGAAATTATTTGAGGTTTAAATATTGGTTTCTTGTAATAAATTTTCAGTGAATATAGAACCTTTTATTTGGCACTTCCATTGTTCTTTATGAACAACTTCTGTTTTATATTTTAAATAGTATGTGTGTTTGTTCTATATGAAAAATCTGTGAAAAATAACACTGAAAAGATCTATTTTAATTGGATAAAACCCCTCTACCCTATCAGACTTAATTCCAAAAGTTTTAGAATTGAGTTGTAAACGGTACTTACTCATGTTTGCCAGTAATAGTAGCATAGTAGCAAACCTTCACAAAGGTCTAGGTGAGGTTCAGTGACAGAGTTTAGATTGGTTGGTTGTATGTTTTCTCCCCATTTCCATCATAATAAAGTACTTAGGCGTGATAAAATTTAATCCTAAAAAGGTAATCAGTGCATAGATTCTTACATATTCTTTTCTGTAATCAATGAAATTTTGGGTTGTGGGTTTTTTTAGCTTGTTTGTTTTATTTCTAACAGTATGAATATGTTTTTCTTTTTCTTCAGAATGCTTTTTTTCTTAAATATACCAACTAAGGCATCTTTTATATTATCTTTATTAAACCTGTAATGAGACAAACATTGCCATAAAGATTTTCACAGTAATAAAAGAGCTGTTGATTAATTTTGAAATTTGTTAGTTTGGTAAGTTCAGCAGAATCTACTCTTTTCTCACTCATCTTAGCAAACTTTTAATATCTTAAAAATTATGTTAAACATGCTATTGGTAAAATGAAAACATTGTTTCTAAAATTTTTTTAAGCTTCCTGGGTACTAAACTAAATAAGTTGAGAGAGAGAGAGACTTAAGTATTTTAATTAATAAGTCCTTTTCTTTTGTGGGGATTGAGTAAATGTTATTTCATAAGGGGTTTATGTGGGGGTTTCTTGGTGGTTTCTTTAGCCTGAATTCTAGGTAAAAAGTAAACTAAAAGGCAACAACTAAAATAAAACCAGAATAATTTCAATTAAATTTTCCAGAATGAAGATTAGCAAATTCATTATTAAATCTAAATATTAATTCCGAATAATTGTATCTAATCTTTGCTTTTATGTTTAAATCCCAATTTATTCTTCCTTTGAATTTACACTAAAAAGTAACGTAAGCACAGGCCACATGTCACAGGTTTTGCATTTTATCCACGGTAGTGAAGGTGCCTAAAGAACAATCATTTCCGCTCTCTAAGCGTGTCTCCGTGTTGGCTGCCGTTGGGACAGGTGTGCGCGCACATCGTGCAGGCGATCCGCATGGAAGCGACGCGCGTGCGCGAGGAGTGGGAGCACGCCATCTCCAGCAAGGAGAACGCCAACTCGCAGCCCAGCGACGAGGACGCGTCCTCGGACGCCTATTGCTTCGAGCTGCTCTCCATGGTCCTGGCGCTCAGCGGCTCCAACGTGGGCCGACAGTACCTGGCTCAGCAGCTCACTCTGCTCCAGGATCTCTTCTCGTTGCTACACACTGCTTCTCCCAGGGTGCAGAGACAGGTCAGTGCCAACTGCTCCTTGGCCGTCCTGGTATTCCTAGAAAAACGTCTCTAGAATTCTAAAATTGTCTGTGTGATAGCCTGATGTGTAGCTGAACTTACTTTTTTCATTAAATGTTCCACATAGGGAATTAGCTGTAAATAACACAACTCTTTGTTTTCGCAGTAAAGAGGAGAGGGCACATAAAAACCTCTGAAAGTGTGGGAAAAAAAAAAAAAACAAACCAGAATTGCTTTTTGGAATTAAAGTGTCAGGTTTTAGGGTGGTTTTCCAGTTTCCGAATGGAGTTAAACAGTTTTATATGTTTGATATATACATACATATATACTCCAGCACCACCACAACTGGACTGGATAAAACCATTTGTAGGAAGCACAAACAAAGACAATGAAGGATACAGTTATGAAATTAAAACAAAGTCACTTTTGAGCAAGTTTGTAATGCTTTGTCTCCAAGAGGTAGAACTGAGGTGTAGGAACCCAAAAATGCTTAATTAACATTTAAGTCATCATGAACACAAATCAGGAAACTGAAATGCCTTAGGGTAGTATTGCTCCTCACCTTTCTTGTCCTTATTCTGAAGGATTCTGAATAGGGCAGGGTAAGTTGCCTTTTCAAACAGTATATCAAAAGGACATGGTTTGCTTGGCAGGGGTTGTTGCTGAAATGAAGTAGGATGCACAAGAGCAGTTAGCAATTTTGTATGTCCTTACAGGTGGGGATCTTTTCATAAGCACCCATCTTTCATTTGGGAGTGATGTTGCAAAGGATTCTTCAGTGAATCTTACTTCACAATAGCCTACTTGTTCATGTTTAAAACAGTTTAATCCATGTCTTCTTATGTATGTTCAGTTTGTCAGGAATTTCCTTTCTGTTGCAGTGACTAAGAATTCTCTTTTCGGGATCAAAGTTCAGATTCTGAAGTTTTCACTGTCTTAGGGCTGGCAGTATTTAAATTTATACTGGTGTTATGTATTACATTCCAAAATAGAGAATTAAAGTTAGTGTATTACGTTTGTCTATTTATAAATGACAGCTTTGTCTAGAGTTCTTATATATAATTGCAAGAACCAGAGGTTCTTCTCTTAAGTATCAGAGCTGTTAATTTCCCATTTCTCAAATGTATGAAGTTTAAAAACTGGTGTGTTTATTTATTGCAAATAGGAATTCTGTACAAAAAGAAGTGAAGTTTTCATTGTGAAGGTTTGAGGTGGCTGCTTATTTTTTAGTAAGACCTTGTGCCATTTCATTGTGGGGAAAGAGAGCTACACAGTTGCCCTCATTTTTAAGTGCTGCATATGCTCCAAATGTCCATAAATATTGGCATGATTTGAGAAGGCAACAGTTAATTCTTGCCCTTTTAATACTGTGTCTGACCTCAAGGCACAGTGACAGCTAGAACTGTGGAATGACTAATGACTGTTTTGCTAAATCATCTTAACAGATGAAGCAAAGGCTTCACTGGTTGAGATTAGACTTTGAATAAGTAGAGCATGATAGAAATGTCTGTCAGATGGACAGAATCTAAGTATCCAGTGGTTTTTGAGTATTTCACACTATGTATGTATAATGCCCATATAGCCTGTGTAGATAAGATGAGAGGTTTTTAATTACTGATGCCTGTTGTTGATCTGGGATGAGTCCTTACCATGTGTCTTACACTCAGGCTGTAAGTGTAGCAACGTGGAACTCAACAGTTCCTTTACATTCTTGGCACTGTCAAGCAGAGTTTTAATATCTGCTTCTTTCTGAATTTGAGTGTTGTCTGTCTGAGCATATGTGTCTTTATATGCACATAATACAACATAAATACATAAACATACTTGCCTTAGTACTGTTAATGTGCAATCTTGTTGCTAGCTGCTGCGCCTTCTCCAGGTGAATTCTGAGTTCCTGTTGCAGAAGTTTTTATGTCTCATACTCTCTACTCTTCTTTTTACAATTTTCTGAACTGTTACAATCTCACATCTCAACTTGCCTGGAGGTAGTGCATCTCACATCTCAACTGCCCTGCTTAGTAATTCTGATATAATACAAATACACTAGTTTTTCAAGAGAACATTGAAGGCTTGAGAAATTAGATATGAAATGTTGAGTCCTTAAGTTTTCGTGCTTGGGCCAAATTTTGCATGATAAAGCCAATTTCAACCCTTGTTCCACCAGCTGGCAAGGCTAAACCATATCATTTCAAGACAATTCCTGTTAGAGCCAGAGAAACTGGCACAGCAAAAAATTCCAGTTAGAATATTACAAGGAAATCTAAAGGAGAGTAGGGGGAGACTATTATTATTCTCAGTACCTTAAGGCAGGTTACTTTGTTTTCAGAGTTCTAAAGCATCTCTAGCAGTTCTTCCACAAAGTTTCTGACATCTAAATATTTGCAAAGCGGGTGACATATCTGTACTATGCAAGCAAATCAGAGTTGTACTAAAATCCGTATCGCTGTTACCATAAGTCCAGTACCAAACATAATTTTATTATTATTATATGAAAACTAAGTATTGTTTCAGTGAGATCAGTTCTGGGCTCTTTGGTCTTGTCTCACTGCATATATTAATAAACACTTCAATGCAAGATAGAAGTATTGCAAAATTTCTTGTAGTAGTAATCAAGTACAGAAATTAGATTCAGTCCTTCTTATTGAAGTAGCTTTTGAAAAAGATGAAAGACTTTTTTTTATTTTTGCTTGAAAACCCCAGCTGTCTTGGTAAGATTTGTTGTGTTCTGATTTTTCTTCTCCAGGTAACATCCCTACTGAGACGTGTTTTGCCTGAGGTAACCCCGAGTCGCCTGGCTAGTATTATAGGAGTGAAGTCTCTTCCACCAGCAGATATAAGTGATATCATTCATTCAACAGAAAAAGGAGACTGGAATAAACTAGGTATCTTGGACATGTTTTTGGGATGCATTGCCAAAGCTCTCACTGTACAGCTAAAAGCCAAAGGAACTACTATCACAGGGACAGCTGGCACTACTGCAGGCAAAGGAGTTACTACAGTCACACTTCCAATGATCTTCAATTCCAGGTTTGTTTAAAAATACGTATATATTCTCAAATTAAAGGTGCCTTTTTTGAAGTCAGTTATGTTGTCTTCATAATCTTTGTTTTATAAATGGGAAAAACTATGTAACACTTTGACTGTATGTCATGTTACTAGGAGTTCAATTTAAAAAAGAAACAAACCACAGCCTACTATGTGCTGAATATTTACCTATTTCTTTGTGCTGGATTTCAACAAATAGTGACTGATTTCTTCAGTTTATTTCATCTCTTTCCATATCTCCTCTGCAGCTATATTCGGCGAGGTGAAAGCCATTGGTGGATGAAGGGTTCAACACCTACACAGATTTCAGAGATCATCATTAAACTCATTAAAGACATGGCAGCAGTGAGTTTCTGTCTTTTAAATGTGTACAGGATATTCAAATATCTCTGATAACGAAGAGTATATATTTTCATTACCTTCTATTACTGTTAGTATTGGGTTGAGCTGTTAAATGTGAATTGGTCTCAAGAAAAAAGAATGGATAGTTTTAGGGCTAGGAGCTGTAGCCAACTGAGTTCTCATTCTGCTAAACAGAAATCCAGGTTTGAACTAAGCTTTTAAATAAGTCGCTTGTACTTTTAAATTTAAGAAGTAAACAATAATTGTGCATAATTTTCTACATTATTAACTTAGATTTCTAATTTTTTTAATCTTGAGCACTCAGAACTCTAACTGAAAAATAAAAAATATCTGTGGAGTAAGGTAATAGTGTTGTTTTCATGTAACAGTATGTAGACTTCATGGGTGGACTTTCTGCTTGAAATTGACTTCCTTCAGTCACTGAAATCTACATTTATAGTTGCTTATTACTTTAACCATCTGGGCTTAAATTTTCCATAGCTGTATCTGCTTCAGACGGAAAAATAGATGAAAGGTGAATCAGCTATTTCCCAGAAACAATATTGGCAAAAGAAAAAAAGGTTTTGTGTATGTTATAGGTGAAAGGAGTTTGGTTGGGAGGTCTCTTTGTTTTCCATAATTCTGTACCTCTTTCAGTGAGATGCTGTATATGACCCAGATTTTCCTCTGTGAACACTCTTTGAAAGGTGTTTCAGTATCTTCAGCTTTGGAGTCCTATTTTCTAAATGACTCACTGTGCTTAGATTAAAGAGGTTCCTTCTCAAAGTTGCTGAAGATGGATGGGAGTTCTCTGCAAGTGGTGCTGACCACAAGATTTCAGAATCTCACAATTCATGAGTTACAATTAAAGTGTGTCTGTGTTTGAAAACCTTTCTTTGAGGCTTTTTAGAGCTGCTAATTATCAGGAGGGTGACATCAGTCTTACTAGCCTCTTTGTTAAGTTAGAAATGTGATTCTGTTCACATAACTTTTTCAACATTTGCAATGTGTACTTACCTACATCTGAGTTAGTCATTATAGCTTCCTTTTTAGAGCCCAGTGACTCTCAATTGCTTGTCACCTTAGCATGAGGTTTAGAAATATACGAATTACATGAAAAATTGAAGGATGCAGCAGTCTCTGAATCAGAAACTCTAAGGTGTGAGCCAGTGCCATAGGCTCAGAATGTTAAACGTTAGTTTGGAAATTACGCTGTAGTCCTTATGTTTCCTGTGTACTCCTCTTTGTTTCTTTCAAATACAGAAACTGTGGAGAGTATTCAGGAAAGCTGAGCTAGGCAAGTGAAGCTGATTGCTCTAGGAAACGCCTGTGATCTCTGTGCTGTTCACAGTCATGTATCTGTGCTCCAGCTTTGCATCTTTCTTTGTCCAGGAGGGGTGGGGGACACGTTAGGAATATGAGCTTTCATGCTTCAAATCATATGCCCTGTACCTATTCCAAGGTATTTATTCCAGTAGTTGTTCAGAGACTGCCTCAGTCAGTCACCTGAGCCTTTGAGGGCTAATTTTTACCAGATCTGTGATATGAAAATCAAGGCCAGGTTGGATGGGTCTAATGTAAAGTTGTTACCTTTTGCCTGGCAAGGAAGTTGGAACTAGATGATCTTTAAGGTCCCTTCCAGCCCAAATAATTCTTTGAAAACACCTGATTTGTCAAAGTTATCCCTAACTTCCTCTTTTTCTGTTCTAACTTGAGCTCTTAACCTAATGTTGGTTTTAGCAGCTCTAACTACAGTTTCAGTTGTTCTTAATCAAAGCTATAATAAATTGAGTTTCCTCTTTAACAGGGTCATCTGTCAGAAGCTTGGTCACGAGTGACAAAGAATGCTATAGCTGAAACCATCATAGCTCTGACCAAAATGGAAGAAGAATACAGATCACCAGTGAGGTGCATTGCAACAACCAGAGTAAGAACTTACTTCACTGAATTCAGCCTTTATTGTAAATGTGCAGTGGGAGCCCACCCAAGAGCCTCCCTATATTGTTGAACAGACTTCCTTATACAGGTTGCTTCAGGAAGCAATGCATGCACTGTGCAGTTCATACTCTCCAAATCTAGCTGTGGGCATAATGGACAGGTATCCTAAAGCAATCACTATATGTCCAATAAAAGTTTTGCTTTCTCTGTGTCCCAGCAGATTGAGTTTTCTTCTTTGTGGCAGAAATACACAAGTGAAAACTGAATTATAATTAAATATGCATCTTAGGTATCTCAGATATAATGAAGAATAAGTGTGATGCCTGTACATTGAGGGATTTATTCTTGAAATAATCTGCCTTAAGTTTGTGATACTTGCTTTTACTAAATTTATGAGATCATCTGTGTGGAAAATTGCACAATATGCATCAGCTGTCTTTTTCCAGCTCTCCACGCAATTATTTTAAGTGTTTTGACTTCTAGGTAATCAGCTGCCACATCTCAAGGGTATTATGAAAACACTCAGTAACAGATGTTCTCTGGGACAATTAAGCTAAGCTTCACCTGTGTTCGTCTGAAAACAAGAAATTATTTGCTGAGCCTTTTATTACTTACCTGGTGTGTTTTCTTTTCTTGTTCTCTACTTTTCCCATGAATCTTTTATAGAAACTAGGACTAATTTAACCTTAATAGATTGCTTGAAATACCATGAAAAGCATATTTGGAAATTATGGCATTGTTACTATCTTAGGGAGTACAGATTTTAGCTTCTCAAAACAAAAAAACAAAAAAAACAAACAAAAAAAAACAAACAAAAAAAAAAAACAACAAACAAACAAAAAAGTTTTGCAATGGTTGCAAACATTTGAGACTTGTGGTTTTTTCCATCTTTAAAGGCTGTGCCAGTTGTACTTTTCATGATTTTCATTACTCATATATTCTCTGCTGTCTGGAGAACACAGTCTTGGACTACTGCTGGCTCCTGCTATCACCACATTAGTTTAACCAGGTTTTAGAGGAGCCCTGAATGTCAGTCTAGCTACGCTTCTGTCATGGAGGTGTGTTTCTGGGGGCAGAGTCCAACAGAGTTTCTCAACAAAAACAGTTTTGTTCAAATCACACCTTTGATTAAAAACTATTCCAAAATGCAACTGTCAAGTGCATTTCAGTTTGGGTTGCAGGCTTACTGACAAAGTATCTTCATGTAGCTCATCTCCAGGATTTCACTGTAGTCAATGGAGTAGAAGAAATAAAGCTTCCTCTTTCCTCTTAGTAGGGTACCATAGATAATCTCAAATGCCCTGTGAAGTGAGGAGAAAACACAGGGAAACAAGTCTTATTGAGCTAAAGTCGTGCAGGGGTCGATTGTGGGTTTTGTTTTATTTTTATTAGTCTATGTCCTTGAATTTCTTCTTCCCCAAAGCCTGCGATGTTTGGGAGCAATATGCAAGTCTGTATTTGCCATATTTCTCTATAATTGCTTTGGTTGATCTTTCTTCACTTTTTCTCTCTTGTGTACTGACTTCTGTTTTTATAATCACAAAGTGGCATACCTGAAAGAAACAAGGTAGTTCCCAAAGGTTCAGTAAGTTTTATTGTATCCCTGACTTCTTTTGGAAAATAAAAAACTTGAGTTGAATGAGCAGACTTCAGCTAATGATAATAGAGTTTGCAGGTAATAGTGACATTCTTATTTGCCTCAGTTGATCTCTTTAGTATTTGGTTGGGTTTTGTTTTATTTCGTTTTTAATGTGTCTAAGACATTTAATTCTACCTTGCCTTTCAATAGCTGTGGCTGGCCTTAGCATCCCTCTGTGTCCTTGATCAGGATCATGTTGATAGACTATCCTCAGGAAGATGGATGGGAAAGGATGGGCAACAGAAACAGATGGTGAGACTGAAAATCATATGGGTTTGTGTTTATTTTGATTTATTCAGTCATCAAAGAATTTAGAATAATGGTAAGGAAAGGTAAACTTGGCCTGACCTTATTTCTCCCTTTTGTTCCCAGTGGAGATTTTACATATATGTTTGAAGTATTTGTGTTATAGGCAAGCACTGTTCAGAAAACAGAAATTCCAACTTAAATCAGTAAGGTTAAGTTCAGGATGAAGCAAGGCCTTCCTAACACCTGTGGGGTGGATTTTTGAGTAGCATGACTCATTTAATACAACACCATCTATTAGAGCTTTTTCTTTCTGTCTTAATCCCTGTCACGTAATAAGATCAATTCTTTTGTGTTCCTACTTCTCTTTAATTTAGCTTCCTCCTCCCCATCTCAGTAGAGAGTGATTACCCCAAAGAGAGAGAAGCACTTTCTAACTGAATTTAGTAAAACTACCATTTACTTAGAGGATTTATAAATTTTATATGGAATATGATGAATTAATCCGAGTTTCTGTCTATACTTTTCAGCATAATAAAAAGCTTATGTTTTTTGAATACCAGTCTGGAAAGAGCAAAATAATATAGCTTGGTTAGGTGGGTCCCTGTGGGAGGCATGGGAAGCATTGTGCACTAGCAACCAAGGATACTTAGAGCAAAGAAGCCTCCAAAGCAGTTTAGTGTAGGTAGAAAGAGAATACAGGAGGCATAGAGCTGTAGCAGCAGGCTAGAACTCTGCTGAGAAGGAAGCAGACAGAAAGGTTTCCGAGGTGATTAAGAAACTTAAGGCACTTGGAAATGCCAGAGGATCAGCCAAGACATCATTAAACAGGGATTCAGGCTGTTGAACCCAGGCTGAAATTCCCCAATCCTGTTTTTTTCACATCAGGATATTCAGATGCTGAGGGTGAACTGTGTGTCTCTCTACCAGAACTGCTTTGCAAGAACTCTTAAGTGGCATGAGCAGTATCATGGAAATCACATGTTCTGGGACTGCAATGGAAACTTGTTCTCAGACATATGCATGATCAAAATCAGTTGTTGAGTTCTGTTTGTGCAGATATTTTCAACTGCAGAACAGAACCGCGTTTTAAATTTTTTTTTTAAATTATATCAGTAGATCAACTTAATTTTATGACAGATTTTGAAGTTGGTTATTTCAATCATATCGTCTCTGAGTTATAGATGACCTACAGCTTTGTTTAGATGTTTGAACAGAGTAAACATACAAAGTAATGAAGGGTAAATATCATGCCTGTTGACTGACCTGAGTACTCATATCTCTGACCTTTTCTGTTAACATGCCCAGAACCCTTTGTTACCACGTAAATCTCTTCTCACACTGGTTGAAAATGATCTCTCAACTATATTGCTGAGGAACAGATTTTTGCTACATCAAACAAAATATGAGATGAAGAATATCAGAAAAACTGATGTCATAAATTGAGGGGGTCCAGGAGTAGTTGTTAAATACTGGTTATTCTAAAGCTACAATTAATAGTCAAAACAAACTCTTCGTCCCCCCTTATAAAATGGAGAGGAGGTGTGGGGTGGGTGACTGGGGGGAGAGTACAAACAGATGCTGAAAGGAAGTGAGAGACTTAATAAAGAGGAATTATTTTGGTTTGTTTTTTTCTCTCAGCCAATGTGTGATAACCATGATGATGGTGAAACTGCTGCAATCATTTTATGTAATGTCTGTGGGAATTTGTGCACAGATTGTGACCGATTCCTTCATCTCCATCGGCGAACAAAAACTCACCAGAGACAGGTAGAGTATACAAGACATCATGTTGTATGCACTGCATATATTGTGTGCATTTCCCCAAATAATATATAACCAAAAGGCAGTAGCAAGTATCAAATCTGAAAAGGGTGTTTTATTTTCTTTTGGAGATGGTATAGATAAGTTTCCATGTAATTCTTTTGTGTTGATTTTAGTTACATTTTCTTGTCGCTTATCTTTGAAGAACATCAGAAAATCTTGTAGCAGTCCCTAATTCCAGTTCTTATGCTACGTCAGCTTTTTTCTCTCATTTAACATTGTGTCAGAACACTGTTTTAGCAGAATTTAGGACCTGCATAGGCTTTCTGAAGTATATATTGGTTCTTTATTTCTGTTAAATTATATCTCCTTTGCTTCTATCATATATGTCAGTGCTTATCAACCTCTTCATTTCTAATGTATGTGTATTGTTTTTAATATCCAGGAAGACCATTTAGAGCAAACATTCCTACCAGTTCTCCTATGTCAGTCTTCTCTTATTGTGCAGTATCCCTCTACCTTTCACTGTGTTTTCACGGATAAACATGTTGTGATATCCATAAGCTTAAAGATTTCCTGACTTCTTTTGGTTTTGTTTTTTAGGATTGAAACTTTGACTTAGATATGAGTTTTTGCAAATTGCTGAATACTCTGCTAATTAGTGTTCTTTTGTGTTGTTCTTTTATCCTTTTCATCTCTAAACTTGAAACTACATTCTCCTTGAAATTTTTTTTTCCTCCTTGAAGTTAATGTTGAAGATGCTTTTACCTCTGGAATTACTGAACATTTCCTCTTTCTTCACACAATTTCTTTTTTAAGTTTTTTGTGGTCCTTTACTTTCCTCTTACCCTCTTGACTACTTAAATTTGTTCAAAGGTTGAAATAATAAACATCATTAATAAAGTTAATTCAGTGGAAATCATTCCTCTTCTCCCTCTCCTAGAATGTATCTATATTAACTCTTCAATTATGATCAGGAATGGGCTTTTAAAGCAGGTGTGATCATCTCTCCTTAACATGCTTTGATTTCTGTTATTGAGCACCCTTGGAGTGCATGAACTGGATTGTTTTCAGGTGAAACTAAAACCAAAACAAGATAGAGGGACACACTGCTAATGGTCATTCAGTGCAAGGGATGTAAACATCTGACCATTGGTACTGAGTTTCACTCTGCAGTGGAACACTCCTCCTTGGTGCCTCAGCCGTGTGCAGTGTAGTCTCAGCCTGGCAGTTCCATGTGCATCTGTTATCTTCTATTTCTTAGCCAGAATATTTGCAGTCCTCTTAGAAATTTTCCTGTTTTGTCACCCTAAGAAGGTCATTTTCTGTCTACTCTTCTGTCATGGCACAGCACAGTCTAGTCTCATTTATTTTTCTGATTTCTCCTATATAGCCTGTTCAGATTACAGTTGATAAAAAGTAAGTTCTTATCTCATAGAAGTCCTCACATTTCTCCTCTAATCTGTCCAAAATAGCTACTTATCAGATTTTCCTATTTACTTCTAAAAGCATGTTTAAACTTTTGCTCTTTATTCACCACCTTTACCTTTACATCTCTCATGTCAAGCCCCTCAATTTCAATTTTAAGTTCTGTCATGTTCCCCCTCTCGTGTTTTCTGTTTGCTTCCTGTTCTTCATCCAGTTTCAGTCATACATTCCTCTTTAATGTATTTTCTCCCCCTTCCAGAAAGGACAGCCTGTATTTTACTAGAACCTGCTTATGTGACTACTTTGTGAAGCAATTAGGGTTGGGTTTTTTTCTGATTCTAATAAGAATTAAAGTTTAAAATGAGTGAATGCATCCATACCCAGGAAAATTCTAACTTTCATTGCATTGCAGGTGAAATGAATGCAAACAGGAGTGCCTTCAAAGCTTGGGAAAGGAGTAGAAGAAGAGACTGCATAAAGTCCCCTAAGGATCTCATGCAGTTTTTTGATTTTGCAAAAATTTTAATTTTCCTCATTGTAGCCAAAAGTATCCATTGTGTATTTGTGTGAAAATCGAAAATATTAATATTACACACTTCTGTAATTGTTATCCTATAGTACGTATTATGAAGACCATAATTATCAGTGTTGCTTTGATAAACTACTAGCATGGTTATGTGAAGATATATTTGATGTTATCTTGTGCTTTTAATATACTGTGGCCTACTGCATGAGTTATGAAGCCCAAGCTCTGTATTATTAAAGTAGAAAAAAAATGTTGTGCAGCTCTCTTCTTAGCATTGCTGCATGTTGTTTCACAGACATGTTAGATCAAGAGTTAATTTTATTTATTTTTACTTCTGAAAACATAAAGCCTTTATCCATTCTGCAGTATGTGAAAGTTATGGAACGTATGAGAGGAAAATAGCTGGCAGTAGACAAGCTCTGCAGAATCTGTAAAACATCTGGTGTAAATCCAAAGAGGCAGTGACAAAAATAACATAGAGATGCTATTTAGTATCTCTTTGGTTAACCTGACAGGTATTCAAAGAAGAAGAAGAAGCTATCAAAGTTGATCTCCACGAGGGATGTGGTAGGACCAAACTTTTCTGGCTGATGGCATTAGCAGATTCTAAAACTATGAAGGCTATGGTGGAGTTTAGAGAACAGACAGGTAACACAGCTGTTATTACTTGCTCTTTATCCTGATTATTGTGATTTTCACCTGCTTTAGGGCAATGCTTTTAATTGCTTGTTAGTAAAATAGTTTAGCTGCATAAGAGTTGCTGGATTTCTGGTTGTTTGCTGTGACTGTTGCTTAGATGTCTGTTGGACTCTCAGTCCCTGATGTTTCATGAGAACAACTTTTGGTTTTGTTTCCCCTCGCGGCCCTAGGCAAACCGACCACCAGCAGTTCTGATGCCTGTCGTTTCTGTGGGTGTAGGAGCGGAACAGAATTATCAGCAGTGGGAAGTGTTTGTTCTGATACAGACTGCCAGGTGTGTATTAGCGAGCACCAATCACCATTAACTACATAAATAGAAGAGACCACAGGATGAAATAGGCTTCCTATTTTGAGTAAACCTGGTTCATCCCTGTGCTCCATTTTAAATCAGGCCTCTCATATGAAAAGGTTTTAATACTGAATAGTAGCATTCAAATACTTCTGAGTTTGTAAATGTTTCTTTTAATTACAGATTACAAACACCAACAGTCAACCAAAATATTGGGTAGTTTCATTATTATCTTCAAAAGCAGCTCAGGTTTTCACAATAGTGTTGCAATTATAAAGTAAAATACACACTGTCAACATAAAGTCTAGTGTACTGGAAAGCTTGATAAAGCTAATTTGCCTAACAGCCTGGGTATTATGTGAGCATAGTACATGATTTGGCCAGGTTTGTCAATGGTATCCACGTATCCTGAGTGTTTCTATGCCCTACAGTATGGGTCAAATTGGCACAGGGCCAAATCCTAAACAGTTTCTTATCACACCGTATTTATTTCTGTTTAAATGAAGCAAATTGGTCATGTTTTTTTCTCCCTCAGCTTATGAATACATTATATTATTTTTACATCAATTCAGATGAAATTGGTTTTAGCCTCTAGGCAACTTTTATAAGTTTTCTACTTCTCAGGGGTAGGTATTAGAGATGGTTAAAATTCTATTTCCATGTAAAAGTGCTTTATGCTGATTAATGATTAGCTTATACTGTGTTCTTAAGACTGGGTTACTTGATACCTTTCCTGAAAGACCAAAATCTACAGATATCTTAAGGGCTGTTAATACAGGATAAGCAATGTTTATGCAGGAAGCACTCAATACATAAAATACACATGGAGGATCAAAGAACAGTTCTTTTTCTATTGAAATTTTTAAGTTATGGTTTTATTAAGCCATTTCTATTCAGGAGTAAGGCAAATTACCAAAGAAAACATTGTTACTTCAAGTACACAACATGCAGTTTTTCCCAAGTACCTGCTCTAACAGTAGACAATGTGAATCATGGTTGTTTTATCTCAGGTCATTGCACAGACCAGCAGTCCTTCAAAAAGTGACACAGTTAAAACACTCAGTGAAGAGAAAAATATGATAAATTCTTTTTTTTTTAACAGGAGTATGCTAAAATTGCCTGCAGCAAGACACACTCCTGCGGTCATCCCTGTGGAGGCGTTAAGAACGAAGAGCACTGTTTGCCATGCTTGCATGGCTGTGATAAGAATGCTACAACTCTTAAACAAGATGCTGATGACATGTGCATGATCTGCTTTACTGAAGCACTTTCAGCAGCACCAGCTATCCAGGTTTTGGGGTTTTTTTCCCTTTTAAGATACTACTGTTAGGGTTGTAATGTGTAGTGTGGAAGAAGCTAAAATATAAAGTCCTTCAAATTATGCTCTTAAAAATTTAAAACCCAACATTATAACAATGTTTAGGTGACTTAAAAAGCTTTCTTTTTGTCTGGCCTTACTTCTATTTCAAGAAGGCAGATTGGATCAATTTAGTTTGCTATATCCACTTTATTAAAACACATTGTATTTTATAAAGCAGAAAAAAAAAACTGAGGTAATTAGTGGACATACTTTCTATGTATTTCATATATCCACAGGTGGGTTTGGAGTGGTTATGGTTTTAATGACCATTTTACCCTCTTTATTAAGAACAAAAAAGGGGTCTTGTAGGATTTTAAAGTAATACTGGAATTTTTATATGTTGCTGCTTAAAAGTAAGTAACTACTACTACTACTTTAGTGATTAGCATAACTTCAATGTTCACTTGTATGTATGTATTCTTTTCTAAAGCTGGACTGCAGCCATGTTTTCCATTTGCAATGCTGTCAGCGAGTACTAGAAAACAGATGGCTTGGGCCAAGGATAACTTTCGGGTTTATGTCCTGTCCTATTTGCAAGGTAAATGAGCTGTGTGCCTGCCTAGATCAAACAAGTTACCTGATACTTAGGTTTTCCATTTCTGCTTTGTTTTTCACTATGAGGGTACAGCTGAAGAATACATGTACTTCCTTCAGCTTAAATTACTAGAAATTGTTTCTGTACTCTACAATATTTAAGTTGCTGTAATCGAAATCACATGATAACTGCTGGGACGGAGAGCACCTTAACATGCTAGCACTATGAAATTTGGGAATGGTCAGCCATTCTGCATGCTGTGGTTCTTCTGTCATGCTACTTTGTGGCAATTTATGGCATCAGCTTGTGATCATTAAATGATAAAGAGCTGATGTAGAGGACTGTCTATCATTATTCTTAATTGCTGAGCAGTAAGTCAAAAAGGACCAAAATTTAAAGAAGCGTACAATCAAAATATTCCTGTGCTGTGGTAAATATTTAATGTGTTCTTGACATCCCTCAGTGGTTGTTAGTCTGTTGTAAGGGCTGATGATTTCATATAACAACAGGCCATAGAAAGAGAATTCCTGGTTACTATTTTTGCAGTAAATAGAGTATATAATATATCAGCCATTTTTTGAAATGTTAATTGCCCAAGCTCTTGGGTTTTTATGGTATCCACTGTGCTATTTGTGTTTGACCGTAATACAAATTATCGCCGCTGTTGTGGTAAAGATGCAAGATACTTTAATCAGTGTTTTTTTTATTTCAGAACAAAATCAATCATACAGTATTAAAGGATTTGCTTGATCCAATCAAAGAACTCTATGAAGATGTAAGGAGAAAAGCGCTAATGAGATTGGAGTATGAAGGGTTGCACAAGAGTGAGGCCATCACAACACCAGGTGTTAGATTTTATAATGACCCAGCTGGCTATGCTATGAACAGATACGCCTATTATGTTTGCTACAAGTGCAAAAAGGTATGGAGATTAGTTATTAAATGTACATTGTATTTTTTAAAGCAATTTCTTAGGGCAGAACATATATTTAATATATTGTGTATGAAGTTGAAAAGCAGGAAAAGAAGTTGTTCGTAGGATCATAATTGAGAAAAACCAAAGCATTGCTCAAATGAAGCTACACAGTGTCTTATCTTGTAAAGCTCAGAGGTATATACAGAGCAGCCCAGAAATCAAAAGCACACTGAGGCAATAGCTGCCTTACAAGAATGTGCGGGTGATAACAGACCATCCCTTTGTCCCACTTCTAAGTCATACTTTACATTAAAAAAATTATAAACATATTTCTTTCTAACTTGGCAATACAGAGAGTTCCTCACTAAGATGCCACCTAAATACTCCTTTTACCCAAGCTGGAGTTCATTGTAACTGTGGTAAACTGACTTTGGGGCAGAAGTCTTGGAAGAATGAAAAAGGAGTAGAAAGAGGAAATGTGTGGTCTAGCCTCATGGACTCTAGGTCATATACATACAGTTCTCTTCAGGAAGAGAATATAAAATTTAACCAGAGGACAAAAATACACAAACTGCTGAGTTTCCTCATCAGCAAAGACACAGGTACTCTTTATCTGTGGTTAAAGACAATGGCTACAGAAATTGTGGATAATCACTGAACTGTTTGACCAAAGGTTAGACTCAGTGATATCTTAGGTCTTTTCCAGCCTTAATAATTCTAACCCACTCCCATTGCTTCTTTCTTCTGAAGCTGATTTTAGTGCCCAATTTGATCACATCTTTTTCTCTTTTCCCTTAGAAATGAATAGAGGAATAAGGCAATTTCATGATCAGATTTTCATGGGGAACCCAGTAACTTTTTTATTAAATAGAAGTGAGCAATTTGGAAATAACAGAAGAAAGGATTCATTTCCATATGCTAGGGAAGGACAATAATGCATTGCTCTAGCTCATTATTCCACAGTTCCTCAGTTCACTTTTATTCCTGCCTCTCCGTCTTTCTCCAGTTTTTATCCCTGTCCCTGTTTTTTCTTACACTTTCTTTCCAGTATGTAATACTCACTATTTCAGTGTTTTTCATATTGCCCTCTTTTTCTTTCCCTTTTATCTCATTACTCCCTTTCATATTGTGTCTGAATAGCAACATTCAGCTATCTAATTTCTAACTTCTTTCCTTCCTCCAGCACCTATTCATCCCAAGCTCTACTACCTTATTCTCTGACAGGAGTTCCATAGGACTCTGCAGACTAAAAAGAAAAGGGAGAGTTTTGGGGAAAGTAGGCAGCTTAAGCTTTTCCTTCCTCACAGTTGCCTTGAGACCACTTTTCCTGTTCTTTTGAAAACACTGCAAACAGGCAAGAATTGCTGAGAGCAAGAATTTTATGCAGTGTCTAATTAGATAATAAGATGGTAATGAAGGAAGTAACTCATCACCTCATCTTAACACTCCATGTGAAAACATTATGTATATGAGGAAACTCATCAGAGTTTCAGGCTTACTTCAGTGCATTTTTGTGTCCAGTGTGTCCTGGTAGAATAAGATCAGAATCTGTAGAAAATAGCAAAATTCTAATTATAAGGGATCCCACATGAGCATGAAAACTGATATTCCTCTTGGTTAGTAAAAAGCCCTCCTGGTGGAATGTTTCTCTGCTGCTTTCAGCCTGATTCCTGTCTTTTTTACAGAGAGTTCATAGAGCATCCAAACACTGTTTCAAAAGCCTCAAAGTCATTTGCATAGACACAGTTTTTGGTCTTGTTTATCCTGAGATGTTGTCTGAGTGCCTCGAAAACTTGTATCTTAGCAACAGAGTTGAGAGAGATCAGCATAGTGAAGATTACTGTAATGGCTGTCATTCTTCATTTTCTCCTTACAAATGGAATTGGTTAAAAGAATAGTTGTCTCTGGTTTAATGACCAATCATTTCTATGTACAATTAAGGCATATTTTGGTGGTGAAGCTCGTTGTGATGCTGAGGCTGGACAAGGAGATGACTATGATCCCAGAGAGCTTATTTGTGGTGCATGCTCTGATGTTTCAAGGGCTCAGGTGAGTAAGTAACTTATATCCCTGTTTTTATTTCGCTCTGGAATTCTGCATACCTGAGCTGTACAGTAATTCAGAGTCATTTGTAATTGTATGTGTTGTACAGTATTGTGTGATACGACTATATACTACAGAACGCAGAAATGAGTTGTGGGGATTGTTACAGCACGAGTGCTTCATTTATGGGTGTGTGCTTTCCTTTGCTCAGATGTGTCCCAAGCACGGTACGGATTTCTTAGAATACAAATGCCGCTACTGCTGTTCAGTCGCCGTTTTTTTCTGTTTTGGGACAACGCATTTTTGCAATGCTTGCCATGATGATTTCCAAAGAATGACAAGCATCCCTAAAGAAGAACTCCCACACTGTCCTGCAGGTAGGAATTTTGTAAAGCAAATTTACCACACTGGATTTGGAGATAAGTAACTAGTTCTAATTGATGTTCTTATCTTTTCTTGCTAATTTTTTTTAGGAAAACCACAGGGTCAGTCATACAAATTTTAAGTTCAGTAACTTGAATGATATTAGAATGGGTTTGTTCTATGCATGGTTTTGATTTTCTTTGTTTTCCTGGCAATGCCATTGATCATTTCAACATTAGATACTTTTATACAGAAAGACATTTCAATTTCCCTACACCAACTCAGACTACAGATGTGGAATGACATGTAAAACTTACATTGGTAAAATTAACACAACATTAAATGATGTATCTGTAAGCAGTTGTCATGTGCAAACTGTTACCCCGATGCCTTAGTTTCCAACTTCACATGCTGCTGATTTGATCTCACAAAATCGTATCATTTACTTTGCTTTTGAAAAAAAATGAGATCTTTTCATTTACTTATTTCATGTAGATATCTTAACAAAAAAAATGGCAATTCCTGGTATAACCTTAGAATTATTTTTTACTGCAGAATGTAACTCTTACTCAGATATACCAATTTTGCTCTTAAATTATGCAAATTACATACACAGCATTAATGAGATAAAACTTTTTACTTTGAATTTGTTTTAAATTACACGTCAGTTTGATCATTTTTTCCTCTTCAAATACCAGTTCAAAATTGGAAATAACTGTTCTAAGGAGCTAACAATTTTTGATCATGTTTTGTCAGATCTAATTGACTTTTTTTTCCTTGGTATTAAGCCTGTAGGCTTCTTGCTGGAATTTGACAGTGTGCAAGCACCTTTCTAGCTGACATTTCATAAACCTTCATTTTTGATGCTTTATAAATTCTTATTATAGATGTGTTACCTTCAGTTACCATTGGTTTTGAGGCAATGTATGTTTGTTTATATTGTCTGCAAGCATTAATCTTTTATTTTTTTCTTTTCTTTTTTCCCCTCACCCTTAAATTCACTGTAGGTCCCAAAGGTAAACAACTTGAAGGAACGGAGTGTCCACTTCATGTTGTCCACCCACCCACTGGTGAAGAATTTGCTCTGGGTTGTGGGGTTTGCAGAAATGCTCACACTTTTTAGACTAGCATTTTTTTTTTTACCAGAGCAAAACAGGTGCCCTCATCCCTCAAGTGTCCTGAAAACAAAGTCCAGATGGGATGAGGATGGGACCATTTCATAACCCAGATAAAAGGAACAATTTACAGTGCAAGAAGGATGCCAAATACCATGTACATAATTCTTGCTGTGAGATATTGACATTTTTTTGAACCGAGACATCAAAATTTGTGAGGTGTTTGCATGTGGCCATTACAGTCATTGGCTAGGAAACATTGGACATTTACAAATAAACAGTTGCTATTAAAGGATCTGTGTGTCTGTGGACTATGAATGATGCTGGCTTTCAGGAGAAAGAAAAAATTATTGATTATTGTATACTGACTTTTTTGTAAGCTTGTACAATTGTAACACATCACAAGTGGGGATGGGAAAGAGGAATATTCTGGTTTATTTCCTAGACTGTTATAAAAAAAATGTGTTAGGAAGGCATAAATGTAACAAGTATCACGCTGTATATAAAGGTATCAATGTTTGTCCTGTATAAGAATTATTAAATTACAACAGCAGTTTCATTTAAACTTCTGGGTTATGTTTGAGCCTGAAATTTTAATGAAGTGCAATACTGAGTGTGCCTCATATCTTGCAGCTGTAAACATAATGGAATGTACATGTCAATAAAGCCACTGTACATTTTTATACAGTGAAAGTCTAATGAATGTGTAAGCCTCCATTTTCAGAAATGCTTTTTTAAAATGGGTGGAGGAGGGAGGTGTCTTTAATTATTTTAGCAGACTCTTAAAAAGGAGAAAAATTGGTGGTTGTGGGAGTACTTAAGACATAAAAAGCACTGCTCCGTTTTTTTACAGAAAAGCTGGATAAAGGTGCTAGCTCTCATGTGAAGAATTGTATTTCCGTTTCAATTGCCAACAGTGTTCTAAAACACAGAAGAAGACTGCATTTTAAATCAATTTTAATCAGTTATGTTTTACTGAAGACTCTTAATTACTCCCACTTATAGGACAAATAGCCTTTTGCCATCAATCCCAAAGGTTCATTTACTAGAGCCTAAAGTCCTCTCTCTCTGCAACTGCATAGTGAAAACAATATAACTTCAAGTAAAAACTTTTTTTTTTAAGATTTTCTCTTCAGATTTTCTTCCTTAGACATGTTCAACTCCTTTTCTAGTATTTCTGTCTTGAAGTTGATGAAATGTGCATAACTGGCTTTTAAATTTAAGATATTGGTAGATGGCATCCAGATGACCTTGATCAGACTGGACCCATCAGTTCCATCTCACCAACTTCAGACATCTGTAATCACAGAATCACACAAAGGTTAGGGTTGGAAGGGACCTCTGGAGATCATCTAGTCCAACCACCCTGCCAAAGCAGGTTCACCTAGAGCAGCATAGCAGCATGTATATGTCTGCACTTTGAAATAGTTCTCAGTAGTTCACACACCTCTGAAGTTCAATTTGTCTTATGCACATTAGCATAGTAGCTCTGCAGAGGGATCTGGACAGGCTGGATCGATGGGCTGAGGCCAGTTGTATGAGTTTCAACAAAGGGAAGTCCTGCACTTGGGTCACAGTGACCCCATGCAGGCTACAGGCAGTGGGCAGAGCAGGTGGAAACCTGCCCAGTGGAAGAGGACCTGGGGGTGCTGGTTGACAGCAACTGAACATGAGCCAACAGTGTGCCCAGGTGGCCAAGAAGGTCACTGGCATCTTGGCCTGTATCAGAAATAGCATGGCCAGCAGGACCAGAGCAGTGATTGTCCCTGTACTGGGTGCCTGGCCCACTGTCCTTTTTTTCAAAATTTCTGAGTCTAGCACCACAGTTAAAAATTAATTCTATTTTTGAATTTTTCAGCTTTCTCTTTCATTTGAGATTAGTATGATTAGAGTGTGGAAAAGACATGGCACTGCTACATTCAGTTTATTAAGTGGATGGCAGTGAGGGATGGGCAGTGTCAGAGAAATGTTTCTCTTGCACATGACTGACCATCCCCAATTACTATTCCAAGGAGGTGGCTCGACCTGAGACTCTTGGGCAGAGCTCTGCTCCCTCATGTAATGGTTGAACCTTGGGCACTCTGCTCCTACGCTGTCTCAGACATTCACGTCACCACATCTCCCCCCACACCAATCTCTGATGGTGATTACAGCCAGATGCCAGCGCAGGACACTAATCAGATCAGTCCACAATAAGATTGCTGTATGCCTTTCCAGCACTCTCACATGCTTTTCTGTCAGCTGTTGATCCACAGCCCACGCAATGGAAATACTCAGTTCTTGCTTGCACCACCCAGTTTGCCACAGCCCGCCACACGCAGCTAATTTAGGTGAGGCCTAAGTACTTCCAGCTTGGATCATTAGTTTGCAAGTTGCTGAAACTTTCACAGGTGTATCCACCCACTGAGCACAAAGTGAACAGTAAAAGTTAATAAGACACAGCTAATTAACCTGTCACCATCAGGGCTGAATTAACTTGGTCCTCACAAAACAGGTTTTGTTAACTACATCATACCAAGTTAGTCCTTATTTCACCTAAACAGAAGCTAGCTAGGGAACTTCAGGACCACCCAATCATTTGGGCTGTAAATCCAACTTTGCAGGAGTTTGCCACAGCCCTCTCATTAATCCATCCCAGACACTGCAGCTGACTGAGAGTGCAGTGGTTATACTCCAGATGCCTTGATCCTCAGCCCATGGTGTCCTGGAAAGCTGCACCGTCACAGCCCCTGCTCTCACTGATGGGATCTAGTAGTGAACTTGCACTGCCAAGCATTCCAGGCTCATCACCAGCTACACCTACAGAGATGCAGCCAAATGTAGAACAACAAACTGATTACAAAGCAGTCAGATGCAATGGGGCATCACAAGTCATTGATAATCACCCAAAGATGTCCCCTGCTAGTTGACCAGAGAGTTTTCTCAGGTAATGTCCACCTCTGCAGCCTGTTGGCATTGAGGAGATGCTCTCTGCTCTTGCTGCAAGGTTTTGTGTAGGCTGTCTGCTGCTCATTACAATACAATCCCTTTGGATGTAACCATTTCTTCCCGCATTGTACTTGGCCACTGAAACCTTGGACATAGTACTCGAGGTGTTCTTTGGGTCAGCCACTGAGCAGCACATGCAGTGCTGTTTGCTATCACCATCCATGGCATTGCTTCTACACTCTCATTCCTTTTTGCATCCCAGGTGATTCAAGCATCCTTAGTCCATATTAGGTCTCAGCTAGTCTGGTATTTCCACTTCCCTGTCCATTCACCAATACTCCTTTCCTGAATGTGGCTTTGTATACATCTTCTCCTGCAGTTTAACATTTCTGCTCAGTCTGCTGCCCTAGAAAACATTTCCACTCCACTCAGCCATGTTCCTATGCCTTGCCTCTGCCATGCACTCCCCCTGAGCAGCTCTGAGAAGGAAGGATGGCATTAAGCATGCTGGCACACAAAGAAGGCATGCTCCACTCTGGCCACGTGTGCAGCACTGTCATGTCACTCAAAGCTAGATATTCAGGTGGTTTGGTATGATGGGTATGATCCACCAGCAGTGTTTCACCATACTAATGCCAGTTCCTAACAGTGAGGCTTAGAAACTTGGCTGGAAGACCTGAACAACAGCCTTTTAAAAGCATTTTCCTGGGGGCAGGTTGTCAAGGGCTCCTCTGTCAAGGAGCAGGAATAGCAATGGGATGATCCAGGCTACAGGGCAAATACAGTTTACTCCCCATAGGTTTTGCTCCAATAGACACAATGTATGAAAGACGATACGTTGTGCTTTCATCCACCTCTGTCCCTGTTTTCTCCAATACAAACAGGATTTGAGCAACAACATCCCAGTTCAAGATGTTGTTAATCATAAGATTGTTGTCTCCACTTTGGGTTTTTCTATACCCCCAGTGGGGTGTCGTATGGCCTGAGTACATAAATCTATATTTCCATCCTGAAGAAGGCTGGGCACAGCTACATACCTCCCACCAAACAAATCTTACATTCTGGCAAGCCCCAAGTGCCTTACTGCTGATTTTGACATTTCCCATTAAGAGGTGCCCACTGGCAGGACTTTGGATCCGTTCTTTCAGGACACTCATACATTCAAGGAAGTGGTGAATAACTTCAGGGTTTTGCCCCCAACAACTCTATCCTGCTGTCACTCATCGTTAGTTTTATCTTTTTATTTTTCTGTGGCCATGAGGCCTTAAATTGAGGCCCTCTGGTATAAGGACCATTTTATTTGTGCTACATTTTGAAAATAAAAAAAGGTTGAGTTACAGCTCCTGTTCTATAAGGTCTTGCTTGTGTTAGATAATACACACTTATCAGTCCAAAATACTACATTCTAACAGAGTAAGAACTTCCTTGCCCTAGAAAATCTTCCTGTATAGACATATTAAGATAATAAAAACAGGAAGTTTCCCAAATGATATCTACTGCTGGAAAATAATCACTTCTTTTGGCATTGTTAAAGAACAAGTTCTGTTTTCCTTGTTTTTCTCAGGACTATCTGCTGAGGATTGTCACAGGCATTCTGGACCAGATCCTTCAGCCACTAGCTCATCACACTAATATCCCCATGTTTTTCACAGCTTGTATTTTCATTAAATTGGAATAGGCTACTCATGCCCTGCAAGCCTGACATACATTCATCATAGTTGGATCTGGTCTATTTATTGTTACTTAACTCTTTTCCAACTGCTTCTGTGATTTCCCCCTCTGTATTTTTATCCTAGCCAAATGCAAGCCAGGCTTATCAGGGTGGAGCAGAGCTGCTTGTTGCAGGACTGCTTCAGAGCTACTTGAATAGGGCCAGAAAATCAGCACAGATGAGCCTTCCAGTGCTCAAAGCTATAGCATTTGCAACCAAGCCCTGGCATTTGTAATGTCACTGTAGGATTCATCAGGCAGGTAATCTGTCAGCTGAAATGGGAAGAGGTGTACCTGTACAACCTCAGCCTGATGTGCTGTCATCTCTCATTAGACACTGGGCTATCATTCTCTTGGCTTTGATGGAAGGGTGAATGTAGGCTGTTTCTGATCTTCCTATGATGATAGTGAGGGCTGCTTCAAATCTCTTCAATAGGTGACTGACTGTCACCAGAAAGACTGAAACTTCAAAGAGCTTCTCCTTCTGTTTTGTAAAAATAAAAAATTACAAGGCACTTTCCTTAATAGTCTCATTTCTGCATATCAGGTCTCAGCAAAGGCCCTGGACTTTTTCTGGTACTACTGTGAGAGTGTACACAAATAAAAATAATTTCACCTGTATCATTTAAAGTACTCCTCTCTCAAAAACTCATCTGTTGTTAGCTAAGAGATTAGTAAGGCAGAGAAACTCCTGAATGAAGCTTTGTTAAAGGTGTTCAAGTTACTGCCTAAAGCTTCAAGGTGCCCAGCCACAGCTGGCAACAATACACCTCTTTCACAGAACAGCCCAGACCTCTGAATGTTGTCTTTGGACCTTTGCTACTTGGACCCTTCTTAACCTGCTGCCACTTATCTCAGCGCCAGCTACCTGAGCTGTTACATCTCCAAAGACTTCTACACAGACTCAGAAAATATTTGTTTCAGTCACAAGATGGTCCTTTTTTTCCTTCTGCAGACACCAGAATTTTATCAGAGCAAGTTACACAGTTACATATTTACTACTAAAAGAATGTCTAAAATGCTCATTAATCTGCTCAAGGTGAGGTGGTAACTCATCACTTATTTGCATATTTTTGTTGTATTTCTTGAAAGCTGAAGGCTGGATGTGGATGCATAAATACACGGAGAACTATAATGGCTAAGCTTTAGTAAATAGCTCAAGACTTGGAGAAATTGAGATTATTTCCTCATAGAAACTCAAAATGAACATTTCTTACTGAAAAACATTCCTGTTTCTATGCAAGTTTTTTTTTTTCACTAATAATCTCAAGGAACTAGACCTAAAAATGAAAGAAAAAAAAATAGTTTGTTTTTCTTTAAGTATGCAAAGAAATGTATTTATATAAAATGCTTCTCAAAGACCTCAGGTATGGTGATGCTTCAGTGACCACTGAAGAGCTGTTACCCTGTTTCAAAGCCACTTCAAGACTAGGGAGGATCATATCTGGTTGTTTCCAAAAAACTTAATGACAGGAACTGGGAACATAACAATTCAAGCAACAATTTATGATATCTTGCAATAAATGAGTACAACTGTAAAGTGTTCAGTCACGTTCGGGGCTGAAAAACAATCCATATTGGGGCACACCACATATGCTGGGGACACATGGTAACAAGGCACTGGCAGCCCGTGGGAAATGTCACAAATCCCTTTGTCTTCTCTGCCTGGCAGTATCCCAAGCCAGAGGCAGTCATCGCTCCCAGCACCCGCCAGCGCCGGGAAGCACTTATGGTTTGCTTTCTCCATCGCACCTGTTCCTAAGGCTGGCCTGACCCGGGGCTTTGGGATCACGGAGATACCTGGCTGTACCGCGGTGAGATCTGCTGGTCCCGTTCAGTGTGCCCGGGAGGCCGGGAAGGCCGAGGGCACCCCGGCCTGCCCAGAAACACTGCGGCCAGCAGCACCGGGCACTGGTGAGGCCACATCTGCGATCACGGTTTGGAGCCCTGACCTCAGGAGAGACAGCGCGGTGCTGGAGAACGGCCGAGAAGGCCGTGGGGCTGGCAAAGGGTGCGGGGCACACGGCATACAGGGCGCAGCTGAGGGCCCGGGGCTGTGCTGCCTGGAGCAGGGCCGGCTGGCGGTGAGCCCCGGCTCCCTGAGGGGAGGGTACAGCCGGGCCGGGCTGGCTCTGCCCCCGGAGGGGACAGGACACGGTTCACAGCCCCCGGCTGGGCCACCGCAGGGTCAGGCTGCGCACTGGGAGCGGCAGGGGCGATTCCATCCTGGAATGGGCTGCCCATGTGGGTGATGGAGTGCCCGTCCCTGCGGGTGCCTGGCGGCGGCGCTCAGAACCCCGGCCTGGCTGGCACGGCCCCGCTCGGTCACAGGCCGCACCCGCCGCTCTCTCGGGCCTTTCCCCACCCAGCTGAGCCCGCGATCCTCCCAAGCACATCCGCACCCTGCCCGGCTCCCTCGCTGCCAGAGGCGGCAGCAAGACCGGCCTCCGCCCCTCACGCCGCGGCGGACGGGCAGGGCAGGGCAGGGCAGGGCAGGGCAAGGCAAGGCAGGGCAAGGCAAGGCGGGGCAGGGCAGGGCCGGGGCGGGGG
>VXBX01009806.1:0-26076 GCA_013400415.1 Scytalopus superciliaris | reverse complement strand
CGTTGTGCGCTGGCTGCACCTTCCTCGGCAATAAAAACAATGCCAAGCACGTGCGTCGCTCCTCCTCCTCCTCGGGGACTGAACTGTGTGATCAGGGTTGGACACGGCTATTGCAAACAAGATAGTGCGGGTTGCGCCTGGGTGCGGAGTTCAGAAACAACTCGGGACAATAGGTGGAGAAACTTGGAAAACCTTAAGGAGTTGGGCATTCGGATTTCACCCGTCTCACTGCCCTGGTAGAAGTGGGTATTTCTCCTAGGTTTGGGGTTTGTTGTTACCATCCCTCTCCCCCACTGCCACCACCTTTCAGTCAAAATCTTAGATTCTGGAACAAAGTTGATTATAGCAGCAATTTGGAAAGACTGGTCCGTGGTATGTGTGTCCTGAGTATGCCAGGGAGAGTTAAAAGCAAGATTAATGGTTCAGGTATGGGTAAGAAGAGATAAGCAATCATCCTTTGAGAAACAGGTTGTAGCTATACGGTAATATGCTGGCATGGAATTTTGCATCCATGTCTTCCTTGTTGAAAAGTTGGCCGTGGATTCGAAATGGTTAGATCTTTATAGACTATTGGGTACACTAAAAGAAGTGACCTGAACTGAGTCGCCTGTTCCTAAGCAATATTCCTAGGCAATGTTCCTAGGCCTGTTCCATATTAAATACGCAGAGAGGTTTACTTTCTTAAATGGCCTCATTTTTTTAATATCTTTTTGGATGACTTTGCAAACTGCTGTAGGCAAATCTGCATTCTTTGAATTTTGTATTTGTTTCATTGTTAGGCATGTTAAGAGGCTGAAAGCTGTTACGTTTTTTTAAAACTATTCCAGTACTTTAAGATCTGAAACAAGATGCCAAAGTTATTTAAAAAATAGATGACAAAACAGTCATGCAGTTCTTAAAATTATATTTTTTTGTCTTAAGCTTAGGCACTTTTTTTCTCTTTGAAAGAAGTTCCACAAGAAAACACATTTGAAAAATTATGCTTAATCTCTTTTTAATCAGGAGAGGGTCCAAGATGTCTGTAATAAAAAAACTATCTGGAAAGGTTTTCTCCAATCCCCTGCATTTCAAGCCATGGCACTTACAACATGTAGCATCTTCTTTTCTTGGAAGAATGTGACCTGAAATTCATCATCAGTATAGTTCTAGTGATGTCTTTATTGTCTCTTTTTTTTTTTTTTTTTACATTGGCTCGCTATAAAAACATGGGACAGAACTGCACAGTTTCCAAGAGTGGGTTTTGATCCGTAACTAGCATATATTAACTACTTAAAACTCATCCCAGTTAGCTCAGAGGTGCAGATTTTGAGTTGTCTGTTGATTACCTGGTCCACTCTGTTAGCACATCTCAGAGGCCTTTTTTCCGGCTGAAAAATTAATAGTCTTGTTAGTGACAGCTCACTCTTGGCCTTTTCTGAAAGGGAGAGAAAAAGAGAGGAAGAACCCCCCCCTACCTTAATGCAGTGATAAAAGTAGCCTACCTAACTAGAAAATTCTTGCACATATATTACCTTGTTAGCAAAAGATGAGACATATCTCTGTAAGGAAGACTCAGAGAGCCAAGTGTTACTACCTTGTGTAGCTTTTTCCAGATTAATGAGAGATGGCTTTGGATAGACTTAGACATCAAACATGCTGTCCTAAATTTGTCACCTGAATAGCTTGCCTGTGGTAAATGCTCATTGTAACATAGTTATTTGGAATATCTGTTTAGTCTAAAGTTAGAGGAATGTTGCATTTCAGACTAGCTTATTATAAATATTATTCTTGTACTTTGGTAAGTAGTTACCTCAAACAGAAACATGACAGGCTTGCAGTGGATTGAGACTGTAGTTCTTTAATTCAGTTTTCACAGTTGCAAAATCCAGCTCCTTCATGCTTTTGTTATTTGCAGATGGTTGTGAGTCACGGTTCAGTTCTCTTGCTTCTCTTCTGTACCATTGCAGTTATTGGCTCAGCAGCAGAACTTTCAGGCAGAAAGGTTGTTCTGGTACAGGAGTCCTGTTCTGCACAGTCCCATAGGAGAGAGCTGTCAATCACAGTAGATGGTTCTTAGGAAGCAAGTAGACATTTTTGCCCAGTACTGTTCTCATGTTCTTCTTATACCCAAGTGCTACTGGGATTAAAAAATGAAGCTGAAAAAAATCAAGACTCAAATTTTGTTCATGAGTCTTTCATGACAGTGTGCTCAGGTCTGCTTGCATCATCTTATCAGTGGCTTCAGCCCTTAACTGATAGATTGCATGTGTCATGTGAGTAGCTAGGATTAAAGTCTTTTAAAGATAGGTAAGGAGGTGCTGGCTTTGAGAAAATAATCTGTCATGCATTGGATTATAAACAGCATAATTTTTAACTTGCATTTTGTTTTAAAAAATAGTTCTGAACTTTTACGTAGCTGCAGTACACAGCAGGGAAACTTAACTTTCCAGATCCCAGAAGGACTTGGCACATGATAATCTCATACATGTGATTGTACTTGAATGTTAAACCAGAATGATTTCACTGTGTATGAAGTCCACGTTTATCTCACAGAAATCAGGGGGTCTGGGGGTGCTTATGCATGTCAAGGCCACCCCACCTGTGGATTCTCTCAGCTTTTTAGAGATTGGAATTGAGCATACTGTAGTTTAGTATGAGGTCTCTTTCATAGCCTTTTAGAACACAATGTGCATCCTATTGAGGCTTTTAAAAATAAACAACCAGATGCTAAGTTCAGTTGTAAGATGGCATGTACAAAAGAACACATTTTGAACAAAACCCATTGCTAGATTTATTTCAAATGTATGTAGTGATGGGGGTTTTTTTCTCTTTAATGATGTAATATAAAGTTGAACTTGTTTAAGTGACATCATTATGGACAAAGTATATGTTGTGGAGAGTGAGATAACCTTTTGCCTCAGGCCTGCTGAATTTAATATAACTTTGAAGAAAGTTTTCTAATCCTTCTGTAAACTTTTTTTGTGGGTTGAAACTTCCAGGCTGTTACTGGAAATCGTTCATAATCCCTATTTCCGAGTTAGTTGAAGAAAAGAAAGCACACCAGTGTTCTTGATGAAATATGTGTTCAAGGATACTAATTTAAAACAGATGCTTATTGAATTAACATATTTTAAATAAATACATTTTAAAAAGATGACGTTCTTCCCATATGAGGGGAAAAAGAAGTTTGGTCAGATACAGCAGCTGCAACAGGCAATGCCTGCAAGCCTGCATACAGTCGTTATTTACTTCCTTGTCTGATTTTTTTTTTCCTCCACAGTTTCAAGTGTTGTTTCTAAGAAATAGGACTGGGGCAGCAATATGAATATCATTGCTCAAAAAATTGTTTACAAGATTATCTTTCCATCAGTAGAACACTAGAGTGATAATCAACAAAACAGTAAAACAAATTAGGTTCAAAGTGTTCTCAAACAGAAGAATGAAACACTGAGAAGAGAGTGACTATTGTAAATGGGTTGGCGCTGTTAATGATTAAAGAAGTAATATTAAAGATGTCAGTTTAGATGATAATGTTGTTTCTAGACTATAGCTTCAGTTTCATTGTTCCTTGGGTTTTTTTTTCCTTTATGTATGGCAGGAAAAAAAAAAACCTGCAAAAGTGTGATTTCAGAAAATAATCCTTTTTCACTTCCATAGTTTTCTATTAATATCATTTTCAGCTTTGTTACATTTACAAAATAAATAGGGTTTTTATTATTATTATTTCTATAGAATGAAACGAGGAAGAAAAACTAATGATGCCAACAGCAGTTTGCCTGAAGAGACAACTGAGAAGGATTCCAAGAGACACAAGGTTACAGAGAAGAAAACCATAATTGTGCAGAGTCCTGACTGGGCAAACCTGCTTCAAGACATTATCCTACAGGTGTTTCAGTACTTGCCCCTTCTGGATCGTGCTCATGCATCCCAGGTCTGCCGAAGCTGGAACCAAGTGTTTCATATGCCTGATCTTTGGAGGTGTTTTGAGTTTGAACTGAATCAACCAGCTACATCAAACTTGAGGACTACTCATCCTGAGCTAATCAAGCAAATAATAAAAAGGCATTCCAATCACCTGCAGTATGTAAGCTTCAAGGTAGTGTATTTTATAGGCTTTTTAAAAGCAATTTTTATTTTAAAAGCTTACCTCTCAGTGAGGTAAGTGGCCTTGTCTTCCATCTTAGTGTACTGAAGATATGAGTTGTCTAAAGGAACATGTAGCCATGGAGGTTACCTTCTGATTATAATGCTTGTTTTGGGTGTATTTTCAGGACCAAAACTTGGAATAACAGTCCTGGACATCCCTTTTCATTGCATTAATTCTGTTGGATAGGTTTGTTTGGGTTTTTTTTTTTTTCCTTGTAGCAGCTTAGCTGCTTAACATTCTGCCTCAGTGAGTGGACAGACATACTTCAGTTTTGATATGACTCTATGTTTGGGTTCCTGCCTCAGAATTAATTTGATGAGGCTGCATAAATTGAGCATTTCCACATTTCACATCCTGTAGGGAGTTGGATCTAGTATTCATGGTGAGAAAACATCTAATGCAGAGAGTTACTTCACCACTATTAGTCAGTATCTAGCAGTTTTAATATTAAATTGTATGTGATTGTCTGTACTTAGCACAACTGCATTTCAATTAACTGAAAAAGAACATGGAATTTCCACGGGATGGGGTATGTGCTGGTTGTGCCTGGATGAGAAGTGCCATTTGGTGAGAGCTGGTTCTGCCAACACCCTGGAATTATTTTCAGCAGATAAAACCTTTAGTGGTGGCTTACAAATCACTGTGTTTTGGAAGGGTGCTGTGAGACTCATGGCTGCATATGCATCAGCTATGTGAGAGAAATTTGGAAAGGAAATTACTTTTGCAGCAGGGTCAACATACTTGCTGGCAGTTCTAATGTAGGAATCATCAGCATGTGGGCAGCTGAGCACCTCTGCCTCATCCTGCGACTGCTTGATTGCAGTACCAGATACAGGGTTTGCAGGGCTTTTGTCAGTGTCCAAATAAAGACAACTTATAGCTGTAGTGAAATGACCTTCCAACTGTCTTACCTGCTGTGTTTCTTTACACTAAGTAACTTTTGAAGAATTTCAGAAGCCCTTCACTGGTAGGGTGATACCTGCATCATTTCGTGAAGGTGTTGGCTTCAGTTGTCCTTCATTGTTACAGAATGCACAAGGAAGTGGGTGTAACACTGACTGTTGCTGTGTAAAGGCTGAAAACATGAGGGATGTCTTTTGTAGGCAAAGAAGGATTGTATTGTTGAAAATCAAGGCTCTTCAGTGTGTGTTTGAGCAGAAAATGAGCACTGATTGGATTTACATCTATTGCTGACAAGGTAGCATGTCTTATGGTAGGCTTAAATTTGATCTTGTGCTCAAACTTTATACTGTTCTGTAGATTTGCGAAGCTGTTATGCCTACTGTGTATAAGGGGTTATTTGGAAAGCATGTCTGAGTGTCAGGTGAGACCAACTGGAGACACACTAAGTGCTTCAATCGTACAGCAGACTGACTTATGCAGGTTTTGCGGTTTGGGTTTTTGTGGTGGTGTGGTTTGGGGGTTTTTTTGGAGTATCCTTTGCATGGCTGTTGTGGTATTAATGATGAAAAGCCAGTCATATATGTTCATATGATAGTGCACTTAACTGTTCAGTATCTCAATATTATGAACCAAGTCACTGTAAATAGAAGCAGCTTTTGCACACAGTGGAAGATTTATAGAATTCCTGCATTTTAGTAAGAAAGAACGTGAAGAGGGATTGGGGTAGGCTCTGGACCCACATGAACCTCCACTTGCTTATTATTTGATGTGACTTGAGCATCTTGGAATAAACTGTTTAGCTGACCCCTCACCATGCTATATTTTACCAAAGTGTTTAGTAGAGTAGTAAATTTATAGCAAATTATCTTGAATTTTTTATATATATATTTTTCAGGGCGAAAAATAATGATAGTGGGTTCCCTGTGAGGTGTTTTGTGAGGGTTTTTTGACATCACATTTCAGAAGATAAAATGAAAAAAAAAAAAAGCGTGTTTGATCTGGTGTTTTCTGAACATGAAATCCATTTTGTTTTAAGGTGGACAGTAGCAAGGAATCTGCAGAAGCAGCTTGTGATATTTTATCCCAGCTTGTGAATTGCTCTCTGAAAACACTTGGGCTAATTTCAACTGCCCGGCCAAGCTTCATGGATTTACCAAAGGTATTTTAATATGTATGTTTTTCTATTGCAAAGCATTGCAGTGTTTCATACAGTACTTCTATAGCCTTATGAAAAGTTCTATCATAGGAATGTGAATCTTTGATAAAGAAAACTTTATTCATGGTCTCTATTAAAGGGAAGAACTGAGATGTTGTACTGTACTAATAGATATCTGAAGTCCTGCTCATTCCCTGAATCATATGAGGTCTTAGTCCTGACCTTGTTCTTTCAAGTGTTCCTGTCTGTTGACCTCAGTGTAGTACTGAGCAGCATGGTGCAAGTCAAAAGACTAGATGATTCAGGTCTGTGTATTGTGGGGGATGTTGAGGTCACAGTTATAATCAAATCAGTGGTAGAGTTTTATCCATGGGGCCTTGCCATAGGGCTTCTTTAGAAAGCAATATGATCATGATTTTCAATACTTCATGTCATGCAGTCAAGCATCAGCTTCTTGGGTGAAGTGCACTGTATTTCTGAAATTTTAAGTCTGATTTTTTCCTTGAAGTTTACCAAAAATGGGATCTTGCTAGAAGGCATCTAATCTACAAGATAACAAATCTCTTACACATGCTTCTAAAGAAGAATTCCTGCTAGTGAGATGGAAGTGTACTATTACTAAGGAGCAGGAGAGTGGCTGTGAAGGGCCAGACACAACTAGACTATTAGCTAGATCTCAATGATGTCATTCATTGATGGTGATGGCACAAGGATAAGGAAGAACTAGAGACAGCCATGGCAGAGGAAGTAAGCTGCAGGTTTAAGCAGGGTTAGCTGCAGAAGGATTATCAATTATTGTCCTTGCCAGTGGTCACAGCCACATCATATAGTTCTCTTGATTATTTTTTTTTTTAATCCTTGATTTTTCAAAGAGGTTTTTCAGGTATTTAACTAGGTTTGGTATATTTTTCTTTTTTGATATGCTTTGAGTTGTGATGATAAGAAAATGTAGTGAAAACAATCTACATTCCCAATGTGTTAAGAATCCTCTGTCCTTTCAAGTCTTGCGTATTACTTTCTTTCTTAATAGGAATGTTGTTCTAGCTCTTTTATTTAGCTTTCACTGGAGGGATATGTTATGGCCCTATTCAGCTTGCTGAGTAATTATTTGTACTTACTCATGCTATGGTCTTAGTCAGCTTCAAGGCTTCTAAAATACAGGGTTTCTGGTTTTGTTCCTAATAGGTTTACATGTGGCTTTTAAAAATGTATTCAGAATGGGCTGAAATCAGCTCTGGGCACAATTTGCCTTTTAATGCTTACCACTCAAATAATCCTGTCACTGGCATATGGGACCAGGAGTGATTTCAAAATTTTCTGGACCACTGATGAAACTAAAGAATTGAATTGGACCATGGCTAAATTCTTGTGGGAAGCCTTCAGTAATAGGCCCATTAGATGAGGAGCACATAAAGATGAATGGATTTGAAAAATGGTTAATACTAGGGAGTGGGTTTGAATTTTTTTTTTTAATTTTTATCAAACTGTATAGGAGGTCTGAAGTACTTTGCATTATCAGTGCTCTTCTCTTTTAAAGTAACAGGTCAAATGTTTCTAAATCATATTTGGCATGGTGTTGCCTAGTCCTCTCACTAAGTACATTCTACATGAATCTTTTAAAGAATCATAATATATGCTACATGTGTGGTAATATTGAAAAGACCAGCTTTTACGTGATGGGATTTTGCCTGTTTTTCATTAGCTCTTCAAACTAGAAGTTTCAAGTTACCTGTGTTTACAAATGTGGTTAACTTTCTTTGCCTTTTTATTTAACGGCCTTCTTAGTGAAGGGAGTTACTTTCTAAATATAGAGGAAAAAAACCGCAGTACTAACATGTTTAGAATACAGAGTGGAAATAATATTTAATATTAAGCATTAATAATTAAAAATTTTAAGTGTTCTATAATGTGACCATAATATAAATAACATTAAAGCACCTTTCTTCTGTGTGTAACATATATAATCAGCATGTTGCCAAATGCCTAAAGATTCTGAGTTGAACTTTTTTTCCATTTGTGTGGACTGACTTTGAAAGTTTGCATCAGTGTGAAAATATTAATTCTTCTTGTAAATCTAATCCTGTGTGTTTTATCAAAAACCAGAAACATATCACATAAGAATGAACAAATACTGTTGCCAGGCCTTCACTCATATAACTGTATTCAGGACATGTGCATGTGGCTCAGAGTGAAACAGTATTGAAATCAAAGCAGCAGGTCATTTTATGGAAACTTAATGTAGCGCAAGGATAAATTATTTAAAGTCTTCTATTCACTCAGTCTTGTAAGAAATCATGAAGCTAAGCTAATTCACTCCCTCCATAATGTGAGTGGTTTCTATAAGCACTTCTGTATCTACTCCTTAGTCTGTGTTTTCCAAGGTAAAGGTGCCCTGGGCTCTGTCTTTACTGATAAGTTTCAGTGATTATGTAAAAATGCTGAGGAGCAACTTTGAGCACTGGATCTACATTATCTCTGCTGCTTAATGGGTAATTAATTGATCACCTGCTCTTTGGCTCTGTTTGGATCATTCCAGTTAGCTTTCCAAGATAACTCCATTCAAACCCTAAATACTCTGGAAGGGTGGTAGGCAGGCAGTTAATATCATTTTGCTCTGGATACAACATTACAGGGTTGCCACTTATGACCCCCTTTGGATCTCACCCCTGCAGCATAGCTTGCCATGTGGGAATTCCTCTTCTAGAAGATGCTTCTTTTAGACTTACAAATTATTCTCAAAACCAGGGCTTCTGGGCTTTCCCTTTGCTCATGGTCTTTCTGTAGATTTAAATCTGTGCAGTGACTTGTCCAGGGGCAGGTTCTGGACAAGTTCTGATTTGTGTTCAACGTTATCATTCTGATTTGCCCAATAGATAGACTGATAGCAAAAAGTTATTGCACTTACTCTACTAAAAAATGTCAGATTTAGTATTAATTTTTACTTATGCAGTATTAAAAGAATGCTCTTTCAGCAAATGCTGTCAATAAGAAGAAAATTAATATTGCTGTGTACAGTGTAAAACCACTGAGATTTTTATTTCAGATTTTACTGTTTCATTTAAACTTTTATTTTTTTCCAGTCTCACTTTATTTCTGCGCTGACAGTGGTGTTTGTAAACTCCAAATCCCTCTCTTCACTCAAGATTGATGATACACCAGTAGATGATCCATCTCTCAAAGTGCTTGTGGCTAATAACAGTGACACCCTCAAACTGTTGAAAATGAGCAGTTGTCCTCATGTTTCTCCAGCTGGTAAGCTGTTACGGTTTTGCGGGGTTGGGGATTTTTGTTGTTATCGTTTGGGATTTATTTATAATGCATGCATTAAATTTTGTCAGAATTTAATGGGGAGGAAGGATGAGCGTATTATTTACAGCAACTGTCACAGAATAAAGTTCTTTCAGCTAGGGGCCCTGCCACTTGCAGAGTGACTACTGAGTTAATAAAATAGTGCACATCTGTTGTGGGCAAATAACTAACATCATGTGGAACTTAAAGAGTATATATTGGCTTAATATTGCACTACTTTTGCAATGACTAAATATTCTAGTATAATTAAGCTTTTTGGAACATGAGTTCCTTTTCCACATTTTATGATGTATGTGTTTTAATGTTGCTGTATCATGGATTATGAAGATACTGGTTTAGTCATTCTGAAAGAAAATGGTTTGATCTGTTGCTGGAGAATAAGTGCAAACAGCATCAACAAGGAGGAGATGAGACTGAGCTGTGCAGAACTTCTACCATTACCAAATGTACTTCATTAACACTCTTAAGTGGGTTGGTAGCAAGACTGAAGGCCGCTCTTATCAGAGGCCCATGTTGGAAGTCTCTCCTGGCAGAGCTGTGGAGAGAGGAGCCCACACTGGAGCAGGTTTGCTGGCAGGACTTGACTGTATGGGGGACACTGGGGTCTGTTCCTGAAGGACTGCACCTCATGGAAGAGACCCACTGGAGCAGTTCATGAAGAACTGCAGCCTGTGAGAAGGACTCCCACTGGGGAGGTTGGTGGAGCACTGCTCCCATGGGAGAAGCCCCACACTGGAGCAGGGGAAGAGTTTGAGGAGCCCTCCCCCTGAGGAGGAAGGAGCAGCAGAAACATATGATGAACTGACCAGAGCCCCTGTTTGCTGTCTCTCTGCACTTCTGGGAGCAGGAGGTAGAGAAAATCATGAAGAAGTTAAACCTGGGAAGAAGGGAGGAGTGGGAGGAATGTGTGTTAAAATTCGGTTTTATTTCTCATTGCCTTACTCTGATTTAATTGGTAATAAATTAAACAGGTTTTTTCCCCAAGCTGAGTCTGTTTTACCCGTGATAGTATTTGGTGAGTGACCTCTCTCTTTGCCCTTATCTTCAGTCATAAGCTTATAGTTATATTCTCTCTCTCGTGTCTTGCTGAGAAGGGGAGTGATAGAGCGGTTTTGGTGGGCAACTGGTGACCAGCCAGGGACAACCCACTAAGTGGAGCAAAAGAAAGGAGCTGGTGTGTGCATAGTTGGCTTCCAGAGCAGGCAGGCTGCAAAAATGAGACTCTTGAAGGAAAATGTGACCTGGATTTTTTTTCTAATGGGAATATCATAATTAGCAGGTTGCTATAAATGTGGAAAAACTTTAAATGAACCAAAAGGGCCATGAGTTGCAAAACTAATTACTGGTAGATGCAGTTAATATTTCTTCAAATTAGAGCAGGGAGAAATGTTTATCACTAGATTAGTTCTCAAGAAACTTGCTAGTGAATAATAAATTAAACAGGTTTAAGTATTGCAAAAGAGTAATGCAAGTGTCCCTGCACTAGTGCAAGGGTAAAGGAAAAAGGTTGATAGCAAACTGTGAATTGCTCTAAGTTACTGTATAAAGAAAGAGGTATGTTTGAGTTTGAGCTGGAGAAACAAAGGCAGTGATGTATTTCTCATCTTTGTTATCTTACCTGAAGTTTCTTCTCTTTGCTGTTTCCCCTCTGAAATATTAAGTATTGGAACAGAGGAAATGAAAAGCATTCCTGTAAAGGCTGTGTTTCTGCTCTGGTTTGCTGGTAGGAGTGCTGCTTCTCTTGTAGTGGGGAGTAGGGAAGCAGAGTGGTGTAGAGTGTGTCTGCCTCAGGGGCATCATGTGTCAGGGATCATTTGATGCAAATCTGTGCAGTATGATACCAGAGTGATTTACCTCTTAGTGACAAAACGTTTTCAGCAGTGCCTGGGTATGATCTGTGAACTACATGGGCTCCAGGCAGGGCCTCCAGTAACTATCTATACTGTATTCACTGTCAGCTCGATATGCAGGATACATAATTTCATTGACAGATTGTGGATATTCAGTAAGAAATTGGAATAAGGTGAACCCCACCTTTTTCCTTTTTGCATTGCACTGGTCCTAACCCCTGAAGTTAAAGATTATTTGTGGAAGGATGGCAGCCAGAACAAGCTGGTTTGGATGCTAAATTCGTAGCATGTTGCTTTCTAAAGTTTTGTATTAAGGAGAAAACGTGTATGAGTCTTGAAACGGCCTAAAATATTGTATATGTCAACCAATGTAGGTATTCTGAAGCAGCATGTCTAAGTCTGCTTAAAGGGAGTGGTCATAGTAGTCTTTCTGTTGCTATAAAAGCAGCTTTGTTATGGTTCAAGGATAGGAAATGGTATCAGAAATATGTAGAAGGTACCCAGAATGTTGTAGTTCTACTTTTGTTTTACTTTTGTACTTCAATATTGCCAAGAAAGAAAAGCCCCTGACCCCCACTGCGTCCAAAACCCTGTATTTTCCCTGCCTCTTGGATCCCATCCCTTCCTTCCCAAATGAAAGAAATATGCCTGTACTTACAAACTCATTTTACAGGAAATGGTTACAATAAGAGTTGGGTTAAACTTCTGTCTAAATTCTGCTTTGGTTTTACTCATCTAACAGTTTTTTATATTTAAAATTACAATATTTGATAGAAGAACTTCCTATGCATGTGCTCTTGCAAGTCCTTGAGTGGAAAATACATACTTTTTGTGTGTATATATTCAAGCACTGTTTCTGCAGTGATTTTTTTTTTTTAAGAAAGTATTTTTATGCTCAGTCTAGGCTTTTCTCTTAAGTCTGATAGCTGCATCTTAAAATAACTGCTGTTTTCTGTATTTCTCCTGTTGCTTCAGAGCTATAGTGTAATGAGCGTGGGTTTTTCAGTTCTATTTTAAATGCTATGTTCTCATCCCCTCTGTTGATGGAAAGGCTGTATCCCACATTTCCCAGGTTTCTGGATCACATGAAATGCAGAGGACTGTATGCTTTTTATAGTGCTTTTTATTGATTTCAGTACTGTTACCAGTATGGTACTATCGTTTGTATGTACAAATAGGATGAGTGGAAACCTTAGACTGAACTGAATTCTTTTTGTTAATGTTTTTGTCTTCTGTGAGCAGCAGGTTTTATTGATTCATTAAAGGAGAGTCTGGAAATTGCTGTTCTAGAAACTGCTGCTCCCAGTTTTTAGTGTTTTTCCTCATTATTGCTCTACCTTTTCCAGATGGAAATATTTATACTTTGCTAGAAAGAACAAATACTGAGTGCAGCAGCTTCTGTATTTAATTAAAATCTAGCATTGGTTTTATGTTTGCTTTCTGCAGGTGACAAATGTTGCTTTGTCAGGCACAGAGGACACAGCAGTTCTTACAGAGCAGGCTAGGGAAATGCTTTTATCTTGAGTAAGGACCTTTTACAAAAATGAAGTTGAGTATATGTGGTCTTATAACAGGGTACAACAGTCAGATTAGCCTATTTTTATATTTGTCACTTCTATTTATATGTTTGCTAACCTTTTATTACTGCATTTTTACAATGCGATGTAGTTGCGTTGTGTGTGTCTGTCTTACCGTGTAGGTGCAAAGAAGTCACAAGGTCATGCTTGTGAAAAAGATTCATTTTCGGGTTGTCCGGTATGATTTTGTTTTGATATTAGATCTTCGTTATATGTTGAAATAGGTGGTCTTTGCAGCCTCCTGACATTACATAGACAAATGTACTCCTGTGTTTCTTGTTCAGTCATTAGGACATTTATCTGTGTAACCCCTTTCATAATGTTCTGTTCTCACAGGTATCCTTTGCGTGGCTGACCAGTGCCATGGCTTACGTGAGTTGGCCTTGAACTATCACCTGCTGAGTGATGAGCTGCTGCTTGCTTTGTCTTCTGAAAAACATGTCAGGTTAGAACACTTGCGCATTGACGTTGTCAGTGAAAATCCTGGGCAGACTCAGTTCCACACGATTCAGAAGAGCAGCTGGGACGCTTTCATCAAGCATTCTCCAAAAGTAAATTTAGTAATGTACTTCTTCTTGTATGAGGAAGAGTTTGACCCGTTCTTTCGTTACGAAATCCCTGTCACTCACCTTTACTTCGGAAGATCGGTCAGCAAAGACGTGCTCGGCCGCGTGGGGATGACGTGCCCTCGGCTGGTTGAACTGGTGGTGTGTGCCAATGGATTGCGGCCGCTGGATGAGGAGCTGATCTGTATTGCCGAACGGTGCAAGTATCTGTCAGCTGTTGGCCTAGGAGAATGTGAAGTCTCTTGCAGTGCCTTTGTTGAGTTTGTGAAGATGTGTGGCGGTCGCCTCTCTCAGCTTTCCATTATGGAGGAAGTTTTGATTCCTGATCAGAAATACAGCTTAGAGCAGATTCACTGGGAAGTTTCAAAGCATCTCGGTAGAGTCTGGTTCCCAGACATGATGCCCACATGGTAAAGTCCTTAAGAGACTCCAGGGCAGACAGAATAGCACCTTAAACCCAAGCTTGCCATATTGCAATATAAGCTTATTTAATAACGTAGATTTTACTGCAAGTTAATTCATTGATTAGAAATTTTTTTTCTTTTTTCAAAAATTATTTTTGAACTCCAGATCCAGAAATAGAATTCACAGCTCTAAAACCCATTTTCATCCAAACAAAAATCAGGTTTGTTTTAGATTTGATCTTCTTCATTGAAAGTGATCTCAAATGTTTTTGGAAATAAAAATACATATTTAAAATATTGGAATGTACCTGCAAAAGACCAGTTTTAATATGCTGTTCTTCTTTGATTTAGATAGTAGTATTGAACACAGAGTTGATCTTTAAAAAAAACAAAACAAAACTCCACCAAAATTGCATGCTTTTGTTGCAAACTGCATTTCTAATCCATTCATCTAGATGCCAAGATGAAGTTTATAAGTGTTTAGTAGCCTGTGAAATATACACAGTTATATAAAAATCATAAAAGGCAAGAGCAATATACAGTAATAAGTTTAGACAACTAAAATAGTAAGTTTGCTACCTTATTCAACAAATTATTAGATCCATCTAAAATGTATTTAGAGCACAAACAGACAGTAGTGTGAGCTACCAAAAACGGTGTGGGGTTTTTTTTCCCCCCCTCTCTACACATTTTAATGTAGTTTGCTTATGGGGTCTCGGATCTGCGTCTAAACCTGTTTTAAGGTATTTTATGTCTAGCTCAGGAAGCGAAAGCATTCTGGGGGAAAATGTAGATACATTGTATTTAAAAACACATTGTAGTTAATGAGCTTTTGCACATTAACCGGTTTGGCAGCATACAGTGAGATGGAATAATGTACAGTTTATGAAATGAACCTTGCAATGTTATTCCAATGATATGGGTGTGAATAGTGCGAGACGAAAAAGGTAAAATTTGAATAGTGACCAAGAACCTTTTCACAAAACCTTAGACCTTTTGGCTGCTTTCAATTTGAGAGAAATGACATTGTAACAGTTGTTTAAGCTGTATAAACTAACTGTATACTGTAAATCTGTTTCAGAAATGTTTATGTATAAAGTGAATGTTTGATAGATAATAATTTTGTATACCTTTAATTCAGCTAGTTCTGTCGTTTCATATATTTAAAAACCCAAAAGGAGTAAACTTGGTGAAGTAGAACAATAGGCAAAAATTTGCTCTGAACGTTTGATAAATCAGTTTTGTTAAAGAAAGTTTCTAGTCTGTAAGTGGTGTAGGCAAGGCATTGCCTGTGATCTGGATGTGGCTTGTGACTTGATTTCTTACCACCTTACATTATTTTCTCTTTGATGTTCCTGATTGGTAACACTGAAGTGTTGACGTGACAGCTACATGTTTAGCGGGTGTGGTCAGCCATCAGCAAGGCAGAGCTGCTCTGGCTGCGGGCTGGGCTGAACTCTCACTTGAGCTGTGCAGCTCCTTCTGGTAGAAAGTAGATTTCCTTCATTTCTGATTTCAGTGACGTTTATCCAAATGTATAGTTCAGTGTAATACACTTACGAGTGTATTTAAGTTCATAACTGTTTTGAGCAAACAGTGCTCAGCGGACTGGACATCTTTATAGAGCAGTTGTATGTTTCTGTAGAGCTTTGATTTAAAAATCGCATTTTATGAAATACGCAGTTTTTGTATTAGAATTTGTTAAATGAATGTAATACTATCATTTGCTTTTATTTGTATAAAAGGTGTCAATATACTTAGTCCTTAAAAGTAAACGAGCTCCATGTTTTTTGTCACCTGACTCTCGGAACTGCGTGTATTATAAGGTGGAGTAACACTTGTAATCTTGGGAAGAGAACGGGTTTTCACTAAATTAAGGTGAAGTAATCCACTAGTAATGCAGCAAAAAACTCTCTGGACCTTGACTGCAGGTGTCCTGATGCTGGCAGGGTAAGTTGCCAACATGTTGGTAGCAGGAATAACTGAAAGGAAAGGCACATGCATTTTTTTTTAAGCAAATGTTTTACATTTTATTTTGCCTTCTACATATTTTGGAACAAAGGCATAATGAAACATAAAAATCATGGCACAAGTAGTATTGACTACCATAGACTCATGAAGTTCATTAGAAACATGAATGTGGGTGTCACAGCTGTATCATTTTCCCAAATTCACCTTTATTTCTTGTTTTCAGAAGAATCAAATCCACTTTGGGGTAGGAGTTTTTAATGCATGCAGGGACAAATCTTAGCTCTGAACACAACTGGTTACAAGTTATGATACTGAAGGCGGCAGGTCTCCTGTGAGTGGGTTTGTGAGGGGGAAGACAGAAAGCATTTGTACTGGCAATTTTCATTTCACAGTCCTTTAGGGCACAGGAGCTGCATGCTCTGTTTTGACCTTGAAGTGTGACCAGCCAGGATCTGCCTCCCTTGAGAATCATCGGGGGATATGGCTTACAGCTCCAAGCAGCTCAGCGGTGTAACAATTAAGCAGTTTTGCACAAGATAACTGTGCAGCCTTGGAAATTGTTGTTTTACAGAACAACTGTGCATTTTTACCCTTAACTGCAGCATTCACAAGAACAGGGAGCAGAACCAAGCAGAGTCTAAAGTGATGAACAAGTCATGTCTTGAAAGCATGAGTATACAATGACACAGTCGCTGGATAAAGTAGGAGCTTATCCTTGAGCCCGCAGTTAGGACAGTTGCCTGGTTCCTACCATTGGGCAAGTAAAATAATAACACCACCCGACTGTGAGTGAGATGTCAAGTATGATCCTAATCCTTCTGCTCCCCCATGTGACTTTCAGGAGGAGGCTGTCAATCCATGCTTGAAGTCATAGGTGGTTTTCAATCACAAATAAGAACAGACCATCAAATGCACAGAAGTTGTTTGTGACACTTGACACTTGCTTTTTAAGTGACAAAAGTGTCATCTTTATGGATCTATTCTGGGCTTGTCTAAACTTTGCAGAAGTAGCCTATTCATCAGCTCTGGGTTATTTTGGATCTAATTCTGCAGGCCTAACTCAAGGATTCTGGATTCTGCCTACAGAAGAGCACTGCACTCAACAACTTCACCTCATTCCACTGCACTAATTGTTCAACAGTTGTACCTCTTCCAGGATTGCAGTTTGCACTGGTGGAGTTTATTCTCACCCAGCTGTGCATTCAGTCTGAACAATTAACTTTCACAAAACCTCCCCAGCTGAGAGGAGGAAAAAAAACCTGAGATGCTGTCTCTCCAGCTGTGTGCCCAGAAGGAATAAATACTAACTTCAGAAGGAACTCATGTATGTTAAATAAAGGTCAACTCCTACATTGATAATTGGTACCTTTAAGCAGAGGATAGCATTCAAAGTGTGAAACAGACTTGAATACACAGGTGGCTGTGTGGAGGAATCCCCAAGTCATTTGCAGTGTGATCTATTGCTGAATACACTCAGATGTCATCTCAACTCAAACACCTGCTGCTTGCTGTTTCTGCCAGCAAGGGATGCAGTATTCTTGACAAATAACTGTCCTGTTGCCTTCATTGTTGCCAGAAATTTACTGTCCTCTAACTTGCAACTAATACGTGCTGGGATGTAACTGTTTCTCTTGAATTAACTCCCAGTACCACCCAGAGTAGTAGGGCAGGAGTAAAACATGCTAAATTAGGCAGACTGTAAAGATGAACCAAGAAAAGTGAGAAGGGCTCATATTTAGATAAGGTAGAAAAAGCTTGGGCACTTATAAACTTGTACTGATAGAACCATGAAGTTACATGTGACCACAGACATGAAAAATGATTACATCTTTCATACAGACTACTGTTGGTCAAATTCTTTATTAATAAGGTTTTTACCTCAGCAACCACTCAGCTCAGGTCTGAGGTTACTCTTACTGGTTCACAAACACCCATATTTTTTTGACTGTTAGAAGCTGCATGATTCAGCTACCATTAACTGTTTCAGGATTTGGCATTTCCAGTTCTGTAAGGTTCTGTGCATCACAAAATAATCCAACTATTTGGGGAAAAGAAAGACTTTGGTGTGTATGCTCCTTAGGTCCTGAATAAAGACATGGAAGTATTGTTCAGTAAATGTATAGCACTGTCAGGCTAAGCATAAACTGCTATTCTGCTGTGAGGGAGCATGACCTGCCTCGCCATAGCATCTACTCCAGCCTCCAAAAGTTCTCCAGCTTTTTAACAAACACTATGTAAGAAGTTCTGAGGGCTTCTACTGGCTTGGTTCTGTGATCCTATTTCCCCTTCAGAGCTTCAGACAGTGGTTTTTGAGGCTGAGGCTTTTCCCAGGGAAGACAAATGTAAGTTCAACAACACTGAGGGTTTCAAAGTCATGAAAACAAATCATCATCATTCTTATGTAGCTTCTGTAGACACGCTTGCTGCACCCCTTTCAACCTCCCTAGTGCCTCCTGGATTACCTTCGTGGTGGTGCTTGGTTGCTGACTGGGGTGAAACCATGACAGTAATCTAAAGAATTCAAAGCTCAGCTCAGCCACAGCCTTGTGACTTTGTCTAAAAAGAGCAGTCTTTCAGTTTGAGGCAGAAGATGAAGTTTCACCTAACAACTTTTCCATGCTCTCATCCCCTCATTCCCCTCACACTAGCTCTCATGCTCATCCCCTTACATGATAATTCAACTGATTAGTTTTAGTGACTTTCTAAGTGCAATAGTTTTCTACCATTCTTATGATTTGAACCAAATCACTCCACTCTCTGGCTGCAGTAGGCTATTAGCTTGGCTCAGGCCAAATGAAACTGCAGAGCTGGGTTTCTGAGTTCCTGCTTGGCCATGAGACAGCAGTGACCTCTGCAGGAGCGCTATTCATTCTGCAGCTGGTTTAAAAAGTCCACCAGAATGAGCTGCATAAACTTGGGGATGATTATGCTGCTGCAGCTGTGTTTTTTGTGTGCAGCCACCTCAGTGGTTTCCAGAAGGCCAGTGTTTTCTTGGCTTTGGTCACTTGGGTTTAAAGGGAACTAACTAGTTGCCAACCTGCTCTAGGCTGAGCCTGGAACAGGACTTGAGGACAGTGCAGCTGGCACAGCACCACTACTGCAAGCATCACTGCCAGCAAGAGCTGCAATCAACTTTTATGGGCAATTTTGGAACAAGCATGGATTTTTAACACCAACGTTGACAAGCTGTCATTGCTTCATTCATATTAAGGATTCAAGGCTTTTTAAAGAAATTTAAAAGGAATATACAGATGAGTTCTACAAAACTGACCTAACTGAAGCCTGAAGCAGACTTTAAGGCAGGAGACTGCTAGAATACTGCAGTTATGCATCAAAGCTGACATCAAAACAGGCAGTTTGGTTTTCATCTGTGCTACAGAATACACAAAGCTGAGGAAGAGCCATCTGTATTGTGTTTACAGTAAGAGTGACAAAAGCAAAGTGGTGAAAAGATACAACCCATGCCACCTTCTAGTAGTTCACTTCCCCCCCTGCTGAACACCAGAGAAAGTTTGTAGGTCCCAGCTTGAAAACCAAAGAACTACAGAAACACCAACCTAAGGCACAAGTTGAAGGAATCGGACACATCAGGACACACAGGTTTCTTAGCTCCAAGAAACAGACGAGCTGATTTAGTCCTTGCAATGCCCTGTCCCACCTCTGCCGGGGGCCAGGTGCTACCTGCTGCTGCACATGGAGAGCACCTGCGACCAGAGCAGGCTGCTGCCTCCTCATTCCCCCTCTGGCACTGCCAAGTTCAGCCAGAAGAGCCACAGCAGCCTCCCCTCAGGCAGAAGGTGGCCATGAGTACACACTGACCAAGTCAGAGATGCTGAAGCATTCATGAAGGTGCTATACTGGTAATAAGAAAAAAAAATGCATAGTCTTTCACACGGTCCAGTAAAGCCTTCCCAACACAACTTTTACAGTTAGCAGTGAAACATAAAGCCCTTTAACACCATCATGGTAGCACTCCAAAATCCTTAAGAATATTCTGACCTAAGGGCAAGTCTGGTTCTTCAGTAAGCAGCTATACACCAAAGGATGCTTTGCTTCCAACAGGTAAAGGGACCTCTTCATAAATTACTTTGAGATAAGGGAACTTCATAGGTAAAAACCAGTATTCCAAGTTGTAGAAGAGGTAAAACTGATTATTCAAGATGACACGATCAATTATTTTTAAAAGATCCACAAAAAACTCTCTGACTGTCTGATGAGGCTTAAATGGATTGTAAAAGTCTCTTATAGCTGCTGCCAATGTCTTGTTTCCTAGTGGTCCAAAAATAGATGTTTCATTTCCCAAATAAATAGGTTCTCCACTGAATAAAATGATGCTTGTATAGTTTGTTTGTATCTTCTTAAATACAGCTCCTAAGTCAGCCAGCTTCTGGTAGGTTCTCAGTATAAACTTAGAGCACTCATAAGAGTCAAACCATACTATTGACTGTTTGTCAGGACTTGCTTGAACTGTCCAGGTCTCATAGTAAATGCCAGTGTCATTGTCATATTTTACCCATTGTGCCATTTCATTAAACATGGCTCCTGCAAGAGATGAAAATAAGTATTACAGAGACAAGGTAGAAAAGGTAACATATAACTCAAAATATTTTCCATCTGTTTCAAGATTCACTTCCCTCCCCTGCAAAAGTTTACCTGCATTACCTAACCATATACAGGTACAAGACTTAGGTTGGAGGAAGAAGTGATACCCCACTGAATAAAATACATTTACATGCAAGTTATTTAAAACTAATTCCTTCTTCTGACCCTTTTCCTCCTACTATGGCAGACCATCCAAAGATCAGAGAACTATGACACTTCTCATTTTGCTTTATCCATGCAGACAAACAGGGCAGGTAGTCGACAACAGAGTGCTCACCAGAGCACCAGGCATTTCTGCACTTCAAGTTTTAACCAAATTCAGCAATTCAGGGCAGAAAATGTCATGTCTCTTCACAAAAGAAACCTTAGACTGAGACATCCTGCTTTTTTATCAGCTCCTCAGCCAGCAAAGTAGAATTGAGCCAAATGATGAGTGGGATGTGAAGACCAGTGAACTTTAAGACCTTGAGGATCATTTTTTTATTTAGTGTGTGTGTTTGGAATATTTAGGTGATGGCAATTTGACAACTGGAATGATGAAGACATCTCTAACTCAGCTTGTCTCCCTGGTAGCTACTACCTCTGAGTAACTAAAGCTCTGCACATTGGTCTCCCAGGCTACCTCATTATAACTGCTCTTCACTCCCCACTTTAGAGCTTTTGGACTTTATGGTAAACATAATAATCACTCTGCTTAGTGGAAGGATTAGGTCCTTTATTTTCTAATTGCTTATGCCTTGGTTTAATAAAACAGCAAGTCATTAAATCTGTATCAAGAACAGTACTTCTCATACACTGTAGATGGGTTTGAAGTTTCTCTTTATCTTCTCTAATTCCTACCACATTAGCTTCCTACTGCATATTCTGTAAGGCATGTTACTGAAAAGATTTGTATCTCCTAACTAGACCAAGACGGACATAATATAAAGTTCTGGCCTTAACATCTTAAATTAAACAAAAGTATTACAGGTTAATGCATGACCAACAGCTCTAGAAAAATCTCACAAAGGCTAAGAGGATCCAGCCATTTCATACATTAAAGCTCTCTCCCGTGAGATGGGATGCTTTTTGCTTGCTCTCTGACAGAAGCAAGTTCAGCTCATGATGCTGTCCATCTACGCTCACATCCGCTCACCCTCCTCCACAGTAACTTTCAGATTCCTACTCAAATTCAGACAATTCAAAGCCCTCTGATATGCTAACTTTCAAAAAGTTCCACGGAAATGGGAAGTGAGAGCAGCCAGGAAGACAGTAACAATACCTCCACAAGGCACCAGCCTAACCTCACCTTTCTTAGGCATCAAATAATTCACACAGGCAGGCAGCATTACAAGTTCCACAACTGTATGAAAATATTTAACTTGGTATTCATATAAAAGAATCCAATTGTATCAGCCATCAAGGACTTCAACCATGAACTACAAACCCACAGGAAGGCAGCTCCACTTCACTGCTTAAAGAACTGCTTAGAATTTAACAGCACTGGATAGATTATCTGGAGACTGAGGCCAGTGAAGTTGCTAAGGGCAGAAGCCAGTACACATAAAGCACCACATTACAAAGCTGTAAGCTGACACTCCACTTGTACACTACACTAACTTCAAGAGAATAAGTAGTTTTGGTCACACAAAATGCAGTTCTCCAAGTCCTCAGTGAACTATTTTTGTAAGTCATTCACTCTATTACTAGAGCAATCAATCAGATTTATTTAAATGACCTTTTCATTTTAGGATTGCAGTGTTCAGTATATACCAGGAAGCTATTCTGGTATCCATGTATTTAGAGGTGTAAATCCAAGCCTTGTTCTACAGTATATGATAGAGACCTATTACTAGGGACATTTGCACAGTTTTTATGACACATAATGGGGGCAATGGAAATAGAGATTAATATTTTTTATATCTGTGAGACTGTTTCTAAATATGGCCTATTTGTTTGCTCAGTAATGAACACATTTTCAACAGTTTTCCTATCTCAGCAGTCATCTGCCACTTCACAACAGAAGGTTTTGTTTTGGTGAAGCCATGTGAAAAGAGTCCACAACAGTTCTTATAAGCTGCTTTGCTATTTTTACACTCAAGAAACTCAAGTGTTTTCGTACAGCAACACCAAATGACTCTCATTGAACAACTCTTCAGTGTGCATTGTTCAAAAGGCATCAACCTCATGCCACTTTCTATATTCAAGTGTTTGAAATTAGCATCAGTGACTAACACTGCAAATAACCTATAGAACATAAATTAAAAGATACTGCTTTACATAAAGACAAGGCTGACTCTGTATTCTGTATTAACATTATCCACAGCATCTAAAATCTACCTGATATTGTGGTCACAAGAACTAAAGTTCCATTTTCCTTCCAGTGTGCATCATCTATTCCTTCATAAAAGCAGGCAGCTCCCTGGTTACACCAGAATGGTGCATCCATACCAGGCCGCAGATGTGGGAATGTGCAGTTCCCAAGCTGGAAGAGCTCATACCACTCCATTGTGTAGTTTTTGCCAGTTAGAGAGCTCTTGAAACCCACAGCATCATGCATAATTTTCTGGGAAAGAAAAAAAACCAAACAATTAAGACACCAAAATGTTAACATGGTAACAACTTCAGATTGGCCTGTACAGAAGATAAGACACTGGGAGCTGTTCTGTAACAGGGTGAGAGGAGGGGAAGGAGTTCCTGTAACATCTTGGATTCAGCCACACTGATGCACAACACACTACACTGAATCACATACACACTTTCATCAGAGCTGTATGCTGTCTCAGTGGTTATCTATCCATTCATTGTAAATTCTGTTACTTAGAGGCAGATACTAAGTGGGAGCTCATCATCAAAACTCAAGCTGCTGCCTTTTGAATCCTTAACCTCATGGGGGTATCAGAGTAATAAAGAGCAGAACCAAGTTACCAAAACGAGATCTTGGTAACAAAAGCCATAAAAGGAATGAGATAAATATTTCTTTTAAAAGCTATATAGTAAAAATACAAATTCAACCTTAGTTAATAACTGAGACAACAATATTTTAATCTATTTCCATTTTTGACTCATTGTGCTTGGTTTTGATTCTGCTGTATCATGTTCACTGAAATTTCTTCATTCATTAGGAATCATGCTATGAAGTCTAAATTTGCTACTGCTACAGTTATAAGTATTAATAAAGCTGAGACTCTTTCATATTTGCATGACTCTATGAATGGAGACTTCAATTCCATACTGATCATAACATTCAAGAAAGAACTGTAAAAGCAACCAGCTCCTCATGATCCATAATTCTGACAAACTAGCTGTCCACTTCTGATAGATATCAATGTTGAAGCAAATAAGTTTTTAACAACAGAAAAGTTAATACACTAAGCAACTATTTCATCTGATATAAGGGGACAAATAGAAGTATTTTCTTGATGCAGTGCTAGCACTAAAGAAGACACCCAGAACATAATTGTGTGTGCATACAAAACACTCTCAATATGGAGCTACATGGGGGAACAAATTCAAACCTATCAACAGTGCTGTTCATACTCTTTTTTTAGCTGAGCTAAACCCTCTAAGTTTTGTTTGAAAATTAGTGCTCTTTGAGTATTTCTCCTACAGCTAGCCTAGCCTGTGTGCTCTAATACTCTTCCACACAAGCCATATCCCAACCTTACAGCTCCCGGTCTTGACACTGCTGTTGAATTCAGCGGAATTTACCATCACAACTTTGTTTAAAAAAATCACCTTACCAAGTGTCCTAGTAGGTCCCCATATTTGAATTCCCATACCGGAGCCTGTAATCGATACACTTCAATGACATCCTCTTCTTTCATAACTGGAATGTCAGAGCCAGTGGGACAGAAGGTGTAACGAGCTTGGCAGTAAGGATCAGTTTTTGGACGGTAATCGAAGCGCCTGTGATGAGAAAGAGAAGCACACACAATGATAAGCAAGCTTCGCTGATGGAGGAACTCTCATGCCTTCCTAAGGGCCTGAATGGGAAGGTTTAAGTGTCCAGCCACCCCCAAAGACTGATTCTGTGATCCAGGCACAGTAACACTTGGAGTACACAAGTCTGAAAGGCTACTGAGGTGCACACTGGCAGAAGCAGAACTTCAGGACTTAAGGCTCATGAATGCAAGTCATGTTGTTCACAGTACTGATAATGAAGGAGTGCAAATGATGCAGATTACAAAGGGTGACATACTCACAAAATCAGACACATGTAGATGTTGGGTGAAGGATAGTTTGAGATCTGCCTCAAAAACATTTTCCTAACAGTTTCTCTACACAGGGACTGACCAGCTTGTTCTTCCTATTGTATTGCAAGAGGTCCCCAGAAGAAGTTATTTTTACTCTAGAATATTGTCAATATCAGGAAAAAAATTCATTGCTCTATGTTAATTTAGACAGCAGTCTAAGAACCTAGTTAAGATCACTGTTTCCATTTCATTCCTATTAAACCTGAAAAACGGGAAGACCAAATCTGCTTACTTATACTACATACAAACAGCAAAGAACCTTTCTGACATGTCTTCCTTTCCCAATTTCCTTCAGAGTCACTCACTGTATTTCACGTTAAACAAGGTTTCTGTATACCTGTTACCACGACAAATTGGCATACCCAGCTTGTCCAGATCTTGTTAAGTTTGCCTGAGAGTCTAACACAGTTGCCCAGGACTAGTGAATGGCACAAATACCCCAGCCATGAGATGACTCAAGGATGCAGGACATCCTAAGCTACAGTAAGGTCAGTAGCACTGAGACAGCACCACTTTTCTCTCTGGACTTCTCCTCCCAGCTTGCTGGGAACTTCAGCATGTCTGCCTTTATTTTGTACAAGGAGGGAGGGGTTGGGCAGGGGAAAGGCCTAAAGAGTATGGCTGGAAAAAGAACACACTGAAAACAAAACCTCATGCCAACCACACATTTAAGGTCTGTTTCTAGACTGCACATATTTTCAGTGTGCCCTTGCACTGCACCCTGCATGTGATGAGAAGGTAACAAGGACGCTAAGAAGCATTAAAGTCCCACATTTCTGAGCGCTTCGCACCAACAGGCTTGTGCTCCAATTGTGACCATCCCAGGACTCAGTCCTGCAACTGGTGAACTTACTAGAAAATCCGAGAGACCCGTGACTGCAAGATCAGCTCCTCCAGGCATCACCTGATGCAAACTCAACTGCTAAGGATTACGCAACAGCCTTTCCAAATTTCACACGTGCATCACAAAGCAGTTAAACATTGATAGCACCCCTTTAAAACAGCAAACCCGCACAGAACACCCATGGCAAGCACAGCCCTCCTCCTGCAGGGGCTCATTTCCTCAGCACAGCCGAAGTGTGGCTATTGTTGCCAGCGAAACGCGCTAACGCGGCCTGTCCTGCTGTCCCACACACTGCCGGGGCTGCTCCTGCAGCGCACGGGGTACCGTGCCCTTACATTTACCCACGACAGACGCGTGACGCAGAACTACATTTAAAATATAAAACAAACCGTACCCTGGCTTCCTCACCGCAAATTTTTGTTGCGGGGGAACCAAAGGAGCGTGTCTGAAGGGCGGTGACTCCGCGGGCAGCAATCCCCGCCGAGGCACCCCCGGCAAGGGCCGGGCACACATGGCAAGGGCCGGCAGCCCTT
>VXBX01009798.1:0-17109 GCA_013400415.1 Scytalopus superciliaris | reverse complement strand
CAAAATAGCTAATAAGTATGGAACATTATCAAAATTTGGAATCCACTACTTCCACAAACTCAGTGCTTTGATGAAAATTGTTTATTACATGGCTAAACTCTTAGCTAGAAGGCATCTTCTGGGCTTTGAAGATTTTGCCATAGTCTTAGAATTTAAAAAAAAAAAAAAAAAAGAAAAGAAAAAAAAAGGCAAATTGCTGTGCTTTTCTGTAATTTTATAAAACAGGGTGTTTCAAGATAAATTATACTAACAGACTGTATCTGTCTTTTACTACAAAATACATGTAAAATACCTGTAATTTAGTCATTTCAAGGCATGTATGGGAAAAGGTAATAAACACAAACACATCCATACTAGTTTGTAGACATGCAGACTTCGTAAGTTAGAAGAATCTCCGTCTTGCTAAATATCAAAAATGGGAGCTGTACTGCACACCAAACTACCTAAAATTGCCTTCAAATTTAAGGTGTAATTTATTTCAAATGGTATAAAGTTGTAGATAGCAGCATTGGCATACACAGACTCACTGGATGTTTGTGTGTGGCAGTACCTGAGTTGAAATAGAATTAATATTTGGGTTATAGATACAGTTGTATTTAGATAGATTGTAAAAAATACATAGGTAGATTAAATATGTGACATATTATACACTTGTAATGTCCTGATTTAATTCTAGTTTTGTTTTTTCTTAACAATTTGAAGTGTCCATTTCTGTAAAATATTTTATCTTCCAGACACTTTTCTTTCCAGATTCACACACTGTATTTCAAAATCTTATGATGTCTTTAGTGTGGTTTCCTGTAATTTTTTGGTCCTTTACCAGGAAACACTTTCTGGACCTGAACATATTTTTTTTTCTAATATTTGGAAAAATGAAAAATAAGTGATTGCACTGTCTCTCACTTTGCACCAAAATGTGTGCCAAGAAGGAAAAGGTGAATTGAGCAAGAAGGAGAATGGTGACCTTTAAATTTCATATTAATTCACAGAATTTTATGAGACAGCATTTATTCCCTTGAACTCACACCACCCTGAAACATGAGCATGTTTCTAGGAAAGACCACTTAATAATGGATTAAGTTACCATTTTATTACCATTTTTCTGTTTTACTAATATAGTCTATCAGTACACTTTCAGTTGACACCATAGTGAATACAATTACTTTTAAAGGCTGTTTACATCTCTTAGACCCTGTCACAACTTTTGTCTTGAAACGTTTTCACAGAGTGTCATGCACATCATCCTTTTAGAAAAATCCTGGTAAGCTCCTTGTGTTGCAAGGTGTGCTGGTTTAAATGTAAACCGGCAGGAGAAATGAACCCAACTCACAAAAGACTGCAAGTCAGAACTACAATTTATTAAAAAGATCACAATATGTATAAGGGTACAGAGGGAAAAGCCCGTTTGACCCACAGAAACAGGTGTGTAACCCAGCACCCTGGGGCACAAACAGAATGGAGCTCTCCAGCCCCTGTGCTGAGCACCACCCAGCCCCCTTGAGTACACAGTAAAAGGAAAAAGGAAAACCTGTTCCTGAGGATGATGGTCCCGGTCTGGTCAAGAGTGGTAGTGGCAGTCCTGCTGAGGCTCTGGTCCTCCTCTGGATCCAGCAAGGGAGTGAGTTCAGTCCCAAAACCCCCAGTATATATATGCTTAGGTTCAGGGGGGAGTGCCCAGTACCTCTCCCAGGGTGGGGAGTTTCACAATGGGTGAGTCATGGCATATTTTTGGAAACCCTAATGGCCCATTAGCAGACATGACCCCTCAGGCTGGGTGTGGAGGTGCTAACAGCTCTCCAGAGGGGCTTTACCACACCCGAGTCATTGGTGTGAAGACAGAAAACCTTTCTTATCTCACAGACGTTCCCAAGCACCCACCCTGTAGCCTGAGGGGTCAGGTGTGCCCCAGGAAGCTGCTGCAAATGATCCATTGTTAACAGTTCATGAGAAAGTACATAGAGGGTGTAGAATACACAGTCTTAGCCACACCCACACAGTGACAAACTAGTCCTGGTCACTATAACCAGGACACAAGGGGTCTCATGTAGCTTGCAAGAGTAGGCTCCCTACAGACTCAACCCCAGGCTTATAAAAGAGACTATGAGTTAACCCATCAACTTGGATTACACTTTCAAAATTTTAATTCTTGATGGAAAGCTTAATATGGATTCAAAAACAGTCCAAGTATTTCCTTGAAATCCAAAACTGCAGCTGATGCTTCTCTGTTAAAGTTTTATGAGTCAAAAAAGTTGTGGTAATTTAAATTGGGTGAATCATGTAATCCATTCATCCTTGTAAATCATGGATGTGCACAGGTTATCATACCACCACAGAGAAGAATATGAAGTTTTCTATAGAGAAACCTAAGAGTTTGGCTAAATCTATGTTCTTCCCTGTGTAACTTGTGAGTTTTATCACCATCAGATATGTTAAAAAAACAGTTCCATGAACCAGAGCTAATTATGCCTCATTTTCTAAGATTTGTCTCTTGTGTATGATTGAAACTTCTGATTAAGGCTTTCCCCCCAACTAGAGTATTCACAAGGCACCTCTTGCATGTAAGTTTCTCATATCCATAGACAGGAGTTGATATGATGTCCTTGGGTAGTTTGTGCTTTTCCTCCCCTGTTTACTCTCCTGTATAGGGAAACTTGAACATTTTTATTTTTAAAATCCTTATTCAACTGTCAAAGTTGCTCAAGATAGAAAATTAAAACAGTGAAGTATACACACACCATGATCACAGAAGTTTCACTTTCTTCTAATTCAGAACTAAACATGGTACCAATGAAAACGGTGCTTTGATGGCCAGGAACCATGAAACACTGAACTGAACACCTTTGAAGGTATTAAGTGTCATAGAAATGCTTGCTAAGAATTACTATAATCCTCCCAGCAGAGACCATGCCAAAGGAATATGCACAAATTTCAGGCAGACACAGAGTTATATAGGGTAGCAGTTGTCATTTCATGGCAGAAGATAATAATTGTCATTTTAAACAGATGAATGCCTTGGGACCCAGGAATTTTCCTTTGTATCTGTTAACCTACAGATACATGAGCTTTCTCCCATCACCACCATCATCTTCCTCTTTGAACCTCAGTGGATTGCTTTTCCTGTGACCATGGCTGCTTCAGGAACAGGGATCCAGAAATGACATTTCAGCAGTGGCCAGGCAGATTCACTGGCTCTGGTATGTCATTTCCAGAAGCACTACCTCTCAAAGACATCTCAGCTTGGCAGACCACTGGGTCGGAGGGTAAAAGCAGGTTACCCAATGGGTGGAAGCTGATAATGAGCATTTTATTACAAACGCATCTCTCTCTGTAAAGCTGTTATTCTCAAGGATTATTCAGGTCACCTTAGTCACAATTTTGTTTTCATAAAATGGAATTGCAACAGTGTTCATTTACAAAACTGATTATGTATATGGACAGTATTAACAGTTTTAACACATTAACCTCTTACCTGCTGGGTTTCTCTGAATAAAAGGATAATCTCATTTTAATTAACAATTAAAGTGGAATGAAAGGTGTCTCATATTTCTGACACATTCAGACTAGTCTAAAGACAATGAAAAAATGAAACAACAGGGTCTTTTTTAAATTTGTATCAGTCTGATTCTGAAGTACTGTAGAGATAAAAGAGAACAACCTAGACTTGTTAACATGAGACTTGACATATATATACTCTGTCTAGGACAAATACAAGATTTTTCTGTTTGAAAAAAAGAAAAAACCACAAACAAAAACTAAGACAAAAAGAAAAATATTTCTTGAGATGTTCTTTAGCAGAGAGAATTTTCCTTCCCTGGTTAAGTAACTCAACATGTGCCTCACTGCCTTTTATGACATTGCTGCTACCAGATGTTTGGCCATGTTCCAGAGCTTCAGGCAATTACTTCACATTTGCCTCTAGCCCTCTCTGTTGCTTGCTGTGATTTGCTTCACTTTCTAAAATTCCAGTGTGGATGCAGAACTCCTTTGCCCTCCCTCTTCACTTCCCACATTTCTCAACATCATTGGCTGGAGACAGTATGTGGTTCTTCAAAATGATGGAACATACCCCTCTTACTAGCAGACCTTTCCATTCTTGATTTGTGCTTGAAATGGGACAAAACAGCAGGCCCACAAGTGGCTGGACTTCACTGTAGTATGACATTATATTTAAATTTCTCAAACTGGGCATTTAAACTCCCTGAATAGTTACATTTGCATTATTAGTTATGGTGTGTCCTTATAACACAAATGCTGTCCAATTATGCTAGTTTGAATTCTCCTTCCAAACTCAGGTATTTTATTTGCATAAATCAAAACATAATATAAATGTATTTTTGCTGTACAAATATAAGCATGAATAGATATTTATCTTGGAAAGGAAAAAATGCTGTTCCGTGTATTCAGTCTAAAATGGATGTCTGGTTTAGATATTTTTGGAAACAAACAATAATAACAGTCAGATTATACCAGCTTGCATACTCTGTGATTTCTCATGTTCAAGACATGTTTTAATTAAATATGTTCAATAGCTAAGAAAAGTTAGACTTCACAGTGTCAATAGTCTTGCTATGATCTGTTTTTTCCCCTCTCATATTTCTAGCTGATGTGTTATACGGGTTGGCAGAAAATAATTTATTGGGCTTCTCCTCATGACTGTGATCTAAATAGGAAGTCAGCTTAGTGCAACTGTTGACAGTCATCTTAACTGCCTAACAAGACATCATTGTTTTGAATATCCTAATTATTCATTAGTTGAATAAAAGTCTTTTTCACGTGGGAATGTTTATCACTTTTTGAAGATGAAATATTAGCTTCTTCCTCCGTCTATGATTTCCTTTCATTTGTGTTGATAGTTTCTGACTTACTATCTGAACTGTCTGCAGTCTGTCAATGGATACTTCCCAGATCAGAACAAACATTACTTCACTTCCATTGCTGTACCATGTTTGGCCAAAGAATGTCCATATAGCCATTATGCCCCTAAAAGTCCTACAGAGCACAAAAGGTAACAGCTGGGTGGTAATACTGCATGGCTCTGATTTTCTTGATATTCAGTCTGAAAAACAGGCTAAGGTTAGAGAGAAAAAGCACAACTGCCACCTACAGTGTCATTCATGACTTTGTCAAGGACACTATACTTATAAGCACATTGATGGAAAATCAATTCTATCATATTCCATCATATTTGGCAGTCAAACTAGGGGGCAAGGAGAATAGGCCTCAAGTGTCTTATTCACTAAGAAATGCAACAGCTTTCAAAAAAGCCTGTGAAAAAAACTTCAGCAATAATATTGTCCCTTGCTGCTGTTGATAAAATAATAATAATAAAAAAAATGTTGTGAGTCTGCACGTACATTTCACTTGAAAGTTCATGCATAGATCACATGAAATTTATTGCCACTTTTTCATACTCATCACATATGTAATATTTGATAGCTGTACTTCTGCCACTCTGGAAACACTAGGGTCTGTGGTACTTTTTGTTATTTATATCTGCCATCTAAGATTAAAATAATGGGATGAAATTTCTCAGATTACAGAATCATGTGATGCACAGATGCATGTATCAATGACACGAAGAAATTAATAACTCCAGAGGTTAGGAAACATTTGGTAATAAATTACTTAGAAATGTGAACATATTTCAGAACGGAATCTTGGATCAGAAATAGTGTCAAAATGGAGAAGGAAATGTGGTAAAAAGACATACATTGTCTTGGAAAATTGATCCCAACTATAAGCTAAAATTCTTGTTTGAGGTTCTTCATAGCAGAAAAATAGATAATTTGTAAGAAATGCCAGTTTTCCAGAATTTCTGCAAGTTTAATGAATGCTGTGTCTACCTCATGGGAGTAGAAAGATTGAACCCCTTAGTGTGTGGAGGGAAAATGCTCTTGTCTTGGAGTCCTAAAAATTTAGATGTGTTCATTAACAGTTGGGTGAATCTCTAAGTACAAAGACTCACACAGTCTATTCACCAGGAAATGTGAGGAAACTGAATGCTTCCTTCCTACTAAGAACAGAAGGACCACTTCTAGCTCTGTATTAGATTAGATGGAAGAAATGTGACATGGCATTGTGTATTATTCCCCTTCAGGCTTAAAACAAAACAGATATGCCCTAAAAAGACAACAGTGTAACATACTATAGAGTATATGTCTATATTTGAAATTTAATAACTAATAATATGAGTCAGTGTCTGCTCATCTCTCTGGGTGCTGAGCTCCTGGACTGTAAGAATTTCCAGAGGATAAGAATATAAACAAAATCTGGTCAAAATCTTGGCAAAATAAACACTTTCAAAATCTAATCTACCCATATTGATAGAAGACTCTGACATGCCTTTAGATGAGTGAGTTTCTCAAGAAAACAATCATCAGGGAAGCAAGAGAGAAATCAACATGAATTCTGGGAATTTTCACCTTTTTGATCTCTGGAAAAAGGAGAAACATGTTTTGTTTTCCTTTGCTTTGTTTCTTTTTCTGGTGAACAGAGGAGCTAAATCACTACATGCAAAACTTTGTTACATAATCCTTTGCCATTTTCCTCCTTTGCCCAAAAAGTAAAGAAAAATCATAGAAAAAACATTTAGGAGACATTAATCTGCTCCTGCTTCTCTTATATCTCATTTCACTAATCCCTTCTTTTCTTTGCTATCATTTGTGACTTAAATTCATGTCTTTTCTTTGGGAAGTTTGGAACAGAGCTATTCAGTTGCCAGAACAATTGTGTTAAAAAGCAACAGTTGTAGTAAATGAGCGCAATGAAGCTGCATATGCAAAATGATTAATATTGGATTATATTTTCTAATTTCAATCAATTATTACAAAAAGCAGGGATACTGCTTTCATAAAAATGGATAGCTGGTTAGAAGAAAAAGACACAGATTAGTCCCCACTGAGGGAGATCCTGCAGCTTGAGGTCAAAACGTAGATTAGACATCAAAACATCAATCAGAGAGCTGTGGGGAACTGGCCTTCCAAACTTTCAGCTGCTCACACAGTATTTGTTTAAAGAGTGAATAAAGCTGAGCCAGTAGCATAATTTTCAAATCTGCAGACTGTGTGACAGCACTACTGCTTTTGCCTTAGAGGGGCCCATGTGCCAAGTTAGGAAGACAGAGAGGAAATAAGAGCCCATATTAGCATTTGTTGAAAAAGACCACTATTTTATTGCTTCGTTAAGGCCAATTCCAATGATACTGTACTATCCATTCTGGCTATAAGGACTGCAAAAACCAAAATCACTCATAGATATAATAATGGTTTGAAAACAGAAGCTATGAACTACTGTTTAATCTCTGTAACCATTTATACTAAGAAAAAAAGGAAGGCTAAGCATCACAGACTGTAGCAGCAGCTGAGAATACAGCAAATAGGCACAAGGCAACTTGTCTTCCTGAACTTCTATAGGAGTATTTAAACTAATCCACATCTCAGAAGTCAGTTCAACACTGAATAGAAACGTACATGCCTGATATGTTTTATAACTGATTGCAACTCTTTTTCTTTCCCTTCTGAGTAGAACAAGCTCGATGAGGCCTAATTATATCTTTCTATTGATGGACAAATTGTTCAGAAATTTCAGGAAAGTGAGATTTATGGTTTTTTCTTTTACTTCTATATTGTCTTTGGAAAGTAACCTCTCAACTTCCTCATTATCTGCTACTGTGAGTTACCCCCTACTGTGATTCACTTGTCCTGGTTTGTGAACTGGATCCTCACAATACCCTTGATATATTTAGTTTTTGGTGGAAGACAGATGAATTTATGAGTGTGCTAAATCAATCTGCCCTTGTTTTCACAGCTCAAGTTGTACTTTCATTTATGATACAAATGGCTATCAGAAAACCCTTCTTTTGCTGGTTGCTGTTGAAAGTTATGAATTCAGTTTGTTGACAGTTGCTATTTGGTTACTATCTGGACAAGAATGAAAGCCAGAGGATAAAAGATTTCCCAGTTAAACAAGCCATTGTGATCATTTAGTCTATTTGTAACGCAAAATAAGTATTGATCAGTTGGCTCTTACACTTAAACAGCTGACTAACAGAGTTAGAGCATTTTTTAACCCAGTAATCTTTATTTAAGAAAAGCTTCACAGGCTTTGCAATTTACACTGCAAAGCTATCTAGAGCTGGCGTTTGTGCTCCTACCACACCAGACTTCCTAATAGCTTTTTTTGTGTTCTGACAGAATGAGGACTGTAGTGTCCCTACACAGTCACACACTCTGCTACAGTATTTTGACCCAGGCAATCATTGTATGCATTGTCATCATACCCACAGATAAGAAATTCTGCTCATCTCCTTGTATAGAAAATTCTCCTTCTATAAGGGACATAAGATAGGCAGACACCTAAGAACTGACAGAAGGTATTTCTCGAAGCCTTTCTTATTAGCCTCTCTCTCATCTGCTGTACAGTTACCCTAGCAATATTCCCAATCTTAAATTTTAAGATGGTCTGAGAAATGACCAAATGTTAAAATTCATTCAGATTATTCATCACCAGTTTCAGATTTCTGTCATTGGAGCCTGCCGGCCCAGATTAGAAGCTGTTCCTCTGTTACTCTTCACATTTGTGCATGTGAATTTTCGGGTTATCCTGTCTCCACTTAATTATGTGGAGAGCTATGGAAAGCTACATAAGGTGCACAAAAAGGTGTAAATTATCCCTCAATCATCAAATATCTTGAATATCAGTTGGAACTCAGAGTTTAAGCCAATTTCTTTTTAAGCAGGGCAATGTTTTGAATAACTAAATCTGAGCATATCAGTTCAGAGAAAATTTTACACCTAATTTATAGATTTCTGAAACTGGATGGTTGCCACAGAAATGCTAGCAGCCAGTTAATTTTTGTGCCATGAACAGCACTACAATTAATTCAGGCAAAATCACACATATAAGCCACACCAGAGAAACAGGTGTTTACTAGAGACTCACTGTGCTAGCCTACTTAACAGCCTCATGCTTCATTCTACAGGACTCCTCTTAGAAGGGCTAGTAAACATAAAAGCCACAGAAAGCATGGTCAATTACATCCCAGCATCCCATCATATACCAGTAAACCCAGGCAGATCAAAAAATAAAATAGGCAGCTAGCATCCCAGCACAAATTAGGTTTTTAATTAACTCCACAGATGGAAAAAAAAATTACCTGTGCAGTTTATTGTATTAATTATCTCTCTTTTACCTACACCATATAAACAACCATGGAGGGCCATGCTAAAAAGAAGCAATCAAACAGTCTTCAGTTCTCAACTAGGCTTGCAATGTAACAGCAAAGAAACACTATTTGGAAAGTAGTAGAGAATTGCTTTGAGTTTCAACTCCTATAAACCTACTTGGTAAACTTTAGGACATACAAAATTTATAGACTAGATCAAGAAAAGAGATTAAAAGGAAACTTGGTTGTAATCTGTTGGACATGTTGCTTCTGTCTTTACATTAAGAGTATTATTTTCTACTAGCTGAGATTTTCCTTTTCTTGTCTTTGTTTTGAATTCTTTGGAAATGTCCTTTCTTTTTTATGCTTTCTCCCTCTTCTTTATCTTACTGGGCTGTGAGGGAATTTTTGTGCCCACAAAATGACTATAATAACCAACTTTTGTGTGTGTGTGTGTGTGTGTAATAAGTTATGATATTTGAACTTCCAGTTTTTATTGTATGTTGACCAGGTTTTTCCTTAACAAAACAAACAAGTGACAGAAACCACAATAACAACAAAAACCACAATAACATCAAAAACAAACAACAAACAAAAGTGCAACTATATATTAGTTGAAATTATTTTCCCTGTACTTTTTTTCTGCAGCCTTTCAACATTAATATACAAAAATTTCCACAGGATGGAACTTCTGAACCAGAGTCTGAAGAAATTATGCTTATGAGTTTCTATGTAATGTTCATTTTTTAAGAATTAGACTCACATTCATGTAAAAAAAACATTACATGATTTATATGGCCAAATCACAAACTACTCACCTGCAGATTAGGTAGGATGTACCAAGATTATTATTGCAATCCACAGGGAAAAAACCACAGACTGAGTAGCTGAACAGTTTTGAATAGCAAATCTAAGAAAATTGCTTTAATTCTTCTTTAGACATTCTGCAAGGAGGAAAAAACACCCAACCCTGAGGTCTAAAACCTCAGCCAGCATTCAACTCATGTTGCTTCAATCATTGATGTGGAGCTGTGAGGATTAACTTTGAAATGGATTGCCAAACTGAGCACAGACTTACTGGGGGGTGGGAAATGTCAGTAGCACAAACAAGCAAACGAACAATCATGAAGGTGTTACTGCACAAATTATAGCATCATTATGTTACACAAAGTTGAATTTCCCTTTCTGGCTCACATTTATTTTTTTAAAGTGTAAAACAATGAAGATGTAAAAAGAACAGCTCTTTCCCCATAAACAGACTGTTTGTGATTAAGTAACTTGGACTAACTCCTGCTTCTTTTATTAATGAGATTAGTCATATTTCTTTACTGGCCCAAATTCAGCAAAGCACTTAAATATGTGCCTAAATCCTACTGATTTCAATGAGATTTACACATGTGCTTAAAATTAAACACATGCTTAATTTCACTGTTAAATTGGGAATAAGAAAGATTGAAGTAATTACCTTGTCCCACACTGTGATTTCAGTAACATTTTGTCATGTTAACTTGCAAAATCAAGCAAACCTAACATATTTATGACAAGCAACATGAGACCAGTTGGGCTTGCAAACCAAGTGCTTTAAGAATACCATCTATCTATCTATCTATCTATCTATCTATCTATCTATCTGTTTAATTTTATTTTTTTTTGAGACTATGGACATTCCTCCAGGCAGCGTGTGGCACTTTTCAGACTCTAGTGGAAAAAAATTCAATTCAATGTATGTGTGGTACTGATTTCTCTGAAAGCCATGTTTGCATAAAAGAGGATGATTATAGATAAATATATACTGATTGCATCTTTTCCTTCCTACACCTGCTGCTATGACTTGTACAGTTAGCAGTCTTTTACTGTGCATACCTATTCCACTAAAAAGACTGTTCTGGAGATAAGTAGACACTGTATTAGATTTTATGTCATACTTGCATTATCTTAAATCTTACATCTTCAAAACATTTTAGTAAAAGTTAATTAATTAATATCTCTGCAATTATGAGCGCTCACAAGAAAAGGTCAGTGACGATACGATGCCAAGGCTCCAAGTGGTTATCGCAGTTTCAAAAAGTCATAAATGCATATTTTCAAAATTCTCTCTTCTCCTCAGACTACTTTGCTTGATGTTAGGAACACTTAGCTTCACCTTGGGAAAAAAATACAACCTTTTAAAAACTTGACATTTTTGTGAATCAAAATTATCAGCAGCGCAGGAGACTGAAAAATACAAGTAAAACTGTCTGAGGAATGATGACTCTAAAAGATTGTTTTCCTTCTCCAGAGGAAGTTTCTGAAAGACAATCTGTACGCTATTTCAAGATAATTTGGTACAGAACGTAATTTTAAAATAAAGTTTCAAAGTAATACTTAGATAAAAAATTCTAGCTAGATTGTAAAAAGCTGCTAGAATAGCAGTGGATGGTGTTTTTTTTTCATTTGTCATATCATTTTTAAATGTATTCTCCTCAACTGACATATAATACTTCAGTAACATGTTATGTCTGAATGTGTTTATCCCATACACCTTTGTCCCTTTTATTAAAATCCAGCTTTGAGTATATTTATTTAAGTAACAAATTTTGCATATAAAAACATTGTTATGTTAATGAAGTACAGTGTGGCATTTTGACCAAATAACCAGTCTCAAGGACAAATTGCTACTTTGTCTAAGAATCAGAAGGTTTTTCAAGCACATGTACTAACACACACACACACACACACACAAACACACACACACACAGAGGCAACCAAAAGCTAAAAATATTTCTAATTTGAACCTCTTGAACAGGATGCCAGTAAGCTTCCTGATCTCAATGGCACAACATGGCTCCCTTTGCAACCACTAGCTCATCAAAATCTTCCTCCCGGGGGTTTTTCCTTGGAGTAGAGGTGTTACTTGACATTACCATGACCACTGAGTACCCACCTGTAGTTCTCTTCTACAGCTGTGGGGCATTGCCTCATCTTCTCTCATTTCCCACAAGCTGGACATTCAGAGAGACTTCTTAATCCCAAATTAGGCATCACTTGTCACTACATTGCCTTGTTATGCATATAATGGATTTTCAGAAATGAATAGAAACTGGAGCATTGTATAGTAACGCTGCAGAACCGTATACTAAATATCTCTGCACACTTCATGAGTCTTTTGTAAATCAGCTAAACTCACAATGCTGAGTAGGAGGGTGGGGAAAACCATATCAAATGTCAATAAAGTGTTTTAGAAGTCTCATTTAATGTAAGCAATGTCAGTTCATTTCTTTTCCTAGGTATCTTATTCTTCTCTCAGTGGATCTAATGAAGTTAGGGGGTAGTTTTTTTGTTCTATTCTTAGAAGTATGGAGCCTTACACAACCTAAGGTAACACCACCCCCTTCTGTTCACACTGATGCTAAGCTCAGTCAGCCACAAATCCAGCATAGCAAAACACAGATAGTCCAGTACCATTTGCATGCCAAATAGGAAGACTACAGGTTAAACATGTACATTGAACTATATCTTTTTCAATTAAACTATTTGAATAGCTCCCTAAACTAACTTATTCCAAGAAATTTTGGATAGCAAATTATATCTAAATATCTAAAATTATCTAAATATCTAAATTATCTAAAATTATATCTAAATATCTAAAAGATCTATTTATATCTAAATATCTAAAAGATATTGCAATTTTTCTTTAACTCTCTAGCATGAATAAATACAGAATTTAATAAAGCAGTCTTTTGGATGTTAGGGAGCAATTTTTGTTATCTGCAGCTCATTTTCATTTCAGTATGCCTCTTTTGATCTTTTGTCAGAGCAACATCTCTCTTCTGACTTGATCCTGTGAAGGTTTCTCCACTTGTGTAATGGAAAGAATTTTTCTTCTATGCCTTTTATTTTACAGGCTCATTGTGGTACACAGAAAATGGCTATTACTAATACATTATTCTCAGGTAGATTTCTCAGCATTACTTGATTAGTTTAGTCAATGTCTGGTCAAATTACTCACTTTGACACAATTAAGTCTGTTGCTGAGGTTGTGGTTTTATGATGAGCTCTCTGGTTGGAAGCAGAGGCTTGAGCTGTGTGGTTCCCTCCATCCATGGACGTTCATTTCCACATAAACAGTCAAAGCAATGAGCTGAACTGGGACTGAGCCAGGTTAAATACAATTTAGCTAAAACCAGTCCAGTGGCTGTAGTCTTAGGGAAGTGCTCCAAGTCACAGTGCAGCTGTGTGAGTAACACAGGCTAGTGGAGCAGCTATGGGGCATGGGTGAAGAAGAAAAGGGGTGTGGGGTACTTCTGGGTTTTTTCGGCAGAAACTTCAACATACTTCTTTCAGTGAAAGTTTGATTCTTTTTGGCTGGTTTTTTTCCCCTCCCCTTCCTCCCCCCCTTACCTGCCTCTTCTGCCTCCTTCCCAACCCCCTCCCCCTCAGCATGCAGAATATAAGCATCTTAAATGCTAAAGCAAAATTAAGAACATTTTGGAAGCTTTCAGAAAATCACAAATGGATCCTTGTGTGGATATTTCTAATGCTAATATTTTTTTAAGTCTTTCACATAGATGGGCTGCAAAGCCTGGCTAGTATGAATGTCATTGCTGTGTTTTCTACAATTCAAAACTGAGGTCTGAAAAAGAATGGTGATACAAAACTTCATGATGTTGGGAAAACTCCATGTTCTGGTCTAAGATGTGGTTGTTTACCTGTAAGTTGTCATTCTACACAGTTGTCTTTGTGGAGTATTGTGCTGCTTGGACATTCTTATAGCTGCGTAATGAGCAGCCCATGGGTCTTCCTGGGAAGTGACTGAGTGCTGGAGAATGATGGGAGGATGGCAGATGTGCTGGGAATTATCTGTCTTTTGGATGGACCAAAGGAAACTTAGGGTAAAATAAGAGACCACTAAAACTACTGAGTTGTTAAAAATTTAAAGCAAATGACCATTTTCAGATTTCTAAATCTGATGTAAGTGATCTCACACTGTTGTGATTTCACTGCTTTTGGTCTGTTTTTCAGACACATACCATTGAAACCTGGTGATTACCACAACTCTGTACTACAGGTGACTGAGCACAGCAGAGTGCAAGCACAAATTGAAGGTGTACTCTGCCACAGCTTCAAGCACCAAAAAAAAAAAACCAGAAACAACCAAAACCCAGAGGATCCAGATTAATAAAACAAAGTTGGGTGTTACAAAGGAAAATAAAGAAGATGGGGGATGATTCTAAGAAAGGGAGAAAATGATGTTTCAGTGGAATAGTTCAGATGAATTGTGCTTGCTGTGCTAAATAAATACACTCCTGTATGGTCTCTACTCTCCTACAGCATGCAGATAGTAAGTCAAGATTTCCAAAGAGCAGCATCACATTTTTATCATGTTCTGGAAGCAGAAGCTGTGCACGGGAGTTGCTGGTAACCTGCTCTCAGCACTTACAGTTAGAGAATGCACCAAAGATCAACGAAGCCATGGCTTCACAGGTTAGGGGGGTGAACTTTCTCAAGTAAGACTTGCAAAAAACCTTCTATCTTGAACACAATGATCCAATAAATCCTCATCAGGGCAATCCCTCACTGTGTATCAAGATGAAGTGTAGTAGAAGACTACCCAGAAAACCAAGCTGTGCAGGAAAGAAAGTATTTCACTGCATTGCCATCACCTATATAAGCAATTAGGAAATTGCTTATATAAAAGTAATAAAAAAACCCAAATGCTTGAGAGGTCTGAAGTGCTTCCAGATTACATTTTTTAAAAAAATTAAATACACCATATTGTATACTGAAACTAATTGTCTAAGAAATGATTTAAAATAATTTAAAAGAGCTGACTTGTTTAAAGTTTAGAATTAAAAAATATACAAATCTTCAAAAGTAGAAGTATATCAAAACAGGAAAAGGGGAGGAGCTTTAATTCTGATGATTTAAGCATACAATTTTAATTTCATAGGTCAGAAATAGCACATCAGAAGGAGGAAACTGTCCAGAGAGTCTATAGGGTCAATATATGATTGAAAGAAACATGGGCAGTTTTAGTAGCTGAACATCAATTCTCTTTTAATACCCAAACAGCTTTTGACATGGTTCCTAACTGAAGATTCTTAAAAGTAGTTACATTGTCATGGGAGTGTATAGATCAAGAATTGTCTGAAAGACAGAAAACAAAACAGAAATAGTTGGTCAGAGGAAAAGTTATCAGCACAGGTCCATAGGGTTCCTGTGGTATGACCTCTGCTTTATGACAATAATAAATGTACAGAAAAAGTTCTGTTATAGTCACATCAATTAAAAACTGGCAGATAACAAAATGTTGTGACATGAATCCGTGTGCCATGGGCATCTTGCCCAGCATTGCAGGTGGTGTGTACAATTGGCTTCTCTTCTGAGAAATAGTAAGCCAATTTTTCAAAGTATATTGGCACACAGTTTCCTGGCATAGGCAAACAAAAATTACCTTTGAACTTGAATTTTTCATTCGATTAATTGAATCTGTGCAAGAACCTGTGCTCTCTACAGTAGTTGCAATGTAAAAAACCAAGACAAGCCTGAGTTTAGTCACAGGGTTCACATGCACTTTGGGATGGCCCAGTCTCTGAGCGTTGATGGCCCGTGTACCATTGGACCTGTATCACAATCTATGTGATGCATTTCAGTAGCTTCTCATGTATTGCTACCATCTGGTTTCATCTCACTCTTAATGGAAAAACAGTATGGTCCTAAGCTCCGTAAAGCAGGGCTGCCCTGGCCTGAAAGCTGTGCTTGAGCTGATTGAAGGGATGACCATATAGGAAATATGTTTGCAGGAGCTTTGGAGACTGCTGGGATTCCCAGCTGTTCCACCTATCCACCTTGAAGACATTTCTGTGGCTAGTTAAATTAGTGAAATTTGAATGAAGGCTATGTACTTTTGTTCTAATACCTTTACTTGCTAAATTACAGAGTGATATAGAAGCAGCCCATGTATACCAAACCAAAATACTAAAGGTCTTACTTGTTTAAATGCTCAAACTGCACTATATGATCAAATTTACCTCTATGGCACTTATCTCTTCCTGAGTAATAATAAGTGTCTGTAACTTTACAGCTCCTCACACACATATTGGAGGTTCTTCAAAATATGGATGCATGCTTTGTGTTCTGTGTCCAAACTTAAACACAATATAACTCAGTTCTTCAGCCTGTACATATGTGAGTAAATCAGCCAGTACAAGCAACTGTGGAGTAGTCAATGTTGGCTGGCACACAGCCAATATAAACAGTCAAAGAAAGATTTCTAGAACTTACTCTAAAACACCAGTGAGTTCTTCTTGCCACTACTTACCAGAATCAGATGTGACTTTAGCATAAAAAAACCACTTTGCAAGTGTAAGTATTCCTGTGGATTAAAAAACAGTACTTTAATTTCTTCTCATTGGATTAGCCTTATATGTTATTACCACATAAAAGTACATGACTTTCAGTTTGGAGCAAAACATCCATTGAACATGTAGATTTTCTTACTGGTGCTTCAGGGAAAAAAAAAAAAAAACAAAAAACCGGGAAAATACAATTAATTGTAAGGTCTTGTGGCTTCACCTCAAAATTTTGCCCAAAGGGTTAATTAACTGTCTTTCAACACTGACTTCTTTCTTTTCACTATAGACAATTTATTCTCAGACTGAGTGAAGATGGTGAAATTAATGTATACAAAAGAGAATTCTGAAGATTTAGTATGCTGTTTTGTTACTTGAATTAAGCAAAGCTCTAATAAATTATTGTCAAGTTCAAAAAGAATTTCATTTATTCCTTTGTGGCATTTTGTCAAACTGTGTAAAATTTTGCTTCCTGTACATGAACCACCTGTGTAGATAAGCCTTTTTGCATGTCTATATTCATTTGAAACAAAATAATTCAAACTCATTTTCAAACCATAGTTCTAGCTATTCCACTTTTTGGTACTTAATGCTAAAATAAAAATAAATAAATAA
>VXBX01009797.1:915-12218 GCA_013400415.1 Scytalopus superciliaris | reverse complement strand
CACTTCCCTGGACCTGTTGGCCCACACCATTCCTGTTATAGGCCGGGATGCCATTTGCCTTGGCCATCTGGGCACACTGTTAGCTCATACTCAGTTTCCTGTCAACAAGTACCCTCAGGTCACTTTCTGCCTGCCACTGTCCAGGCATTCTGTCCCCAGCCTCTAGAGCTTCATGGGGTTGTTGTGGTCAAAATGCAGGGCCTGGAATGGGAGGGCTGCCACTGCCACTGCTGCTGCCACCGCCACTGCCGCTGACTGTGCCGTTGCCACCGAGGGAGAGTGTGGGAAGGGGCCACCCCTGCCGTAACCATTTCAGGGGTTTCGCAATCGCTCCCCACCACAAGCCGCTTCAAGTTTCTTCCCACCACTTCTTGTGGACGGGCACCGTTACTTTCTGCAGTGTGTGTGTGGCTAGCCGTCGCGAACGACGATGCTTTTTATGCCTGCGCGAATGGATTTATTACGTGGAGCTCAGCGTGCGCGGAACTGGCCCCACCCCCTTTAGCCCTGGGACACTCTAGCCTTGGCCGGGGCAAGCCCGGACGAAGTTGGCAGAGCGAGACCCGCAGGGCTCGAACCGGCGTCCTTCCGAGAAGGAGCACGGATCCAGGGGCGGCGGCTTTACCCACACGGCCACAGCCGCAGGCACTTTCTGCAGTAACTGTTGTCTTTTGCTGCCCCGCCACAGAACCAAGCGAGAGCCTGTAATCTGCTACTGTTTTGCTGTTCTCCTGCAGGCAACCATTTGCTACACTGTTTTTCTTGGTTTCTTTTTCCTGACCACGTGGTCTGGGGGAGGGGGGAATGGGGAAATTCCTTTGCGATTTTGTCTTTGTCCTAGGTGTGGGGGGAGGCGACCGGGTAACACTTTTTGCCTTTATTGGTTTAAACAGTTTTCCTCTGTATCTTTGCAGTTACCGCTATTTCCTTTAGTAAATTGCTATTTTGAATTATATTTCTCCATATTGCCCCTTCATTATTGAAGGGAGTGAGGGGAGGAAAAATCAAAAGGGGAGTAACTTGTTTGGAGTTCTAGTTCTGCAGTAGTTGTACCAAACTACCACAAGGGAATATGACAAACCACTAAAAACATCCTTTTCCTATAAATTGTTTCTAAATAACCTGGATTGAACCAACTCATTGAGTTGTCATGACTCCCCTTGAAATGCTTAGTACTCCATACTATGGAGGATATGAATAGAAAGTGTGATGGCCTTATTTTGGCTGGGATAAAGTTAATTTTCATCTTAGAAGCTGGCTCAGTACTGTGTTTTGGATGTAGTATGACAATAATGTGGCTAACACAATGGTGTTTTAGTTCAGTATTGCTTACCCTAGGTCCAGGACTTCGCAGCTTCTCATGCTAGGCCAGCAAGGAGGTACACAAGAAGCCAGGAGGGAGCATGGCCAGGTCATATTTTTCTAGTTTCAACTAGACATCGATCATTTGTTCACCTGGACTTGATCCCTAAGGTCCTTTCACTTACCATGTCTTTCTTCACAAAATGTAAATAATAAACCAAAGGGCAGAGACTGTGTTCCTTTCCCACAAAACAGTTAGAAAATTGAGTTTGAAAGAGGAGTTTCAAAGAGAAAAATTGTCACCTGCCAGTTATGTGAAATAGAGGCCACACTGCACTGAAAACAGCACAGAGAAAAAAAACCCCAAATTTAGAAACAAGACCCAGAGATTTTCAAGAAAGCCACTAAACCAATAATACCTTGGAAGGAAGGCTCTTGGCATGCACTAGGAATGTGAGATAAGCAAGCCAGCCAACTGATAAAGAGGGCACCAGCCTGGGTGAGTAGCTCTGCCAGTAACTATCTGCATCATGGAGATGAGAAGGGCTGTTCTCACTGAGGGCTGCAGTCTGTGTGACAGAGCATGCAGCTTTCAGCACTTTCAGGATTAATTTTTTTTTTTTTTAGTTTAGGGGAAAATATGTGACTCAAACCACATCAAAATTGGGAAAAGTATCATTATATCTAAAGAGAAGCATACCAAGGGAGCCAAATATTTGTCATGCCAATGACAAATGATCATGATGATGGTCTGAAGACAGTTCTTACAGTAACAAATACTGCTTTAACAAGATTTTTTTTTCAGATGGCTGAAGAAAATTTCATCTCAACTCAAAAACCTGAACAGAAAAGCTAACTGAAAATATTATGAATAAAACCATTTCGAACCCAAAATGTGAGGTTCTGATGTTTAATACTGCAGTTTATTGGAAACAGGGAAAAAGCTCCTAAGGTCATAAGTATGTGCAGGATAAACAGGAAAATAGGGAATTTTGTAATGTACACCAAGAAAACAAGGAATTATTTGAAATTTAGGTAAGTTAAGAGTCAAAGCATAAAAGGGAAAAAGCTGCAACAGGCAGATTTTTTTATTCCCATTCTGCAAGTCATTTATGGTGTGCTCTTTCTTCTCCTAAATTTTATTTGTTTCAATTGATTTTATTTATATTTATTGTCATTTTAAAAACTATCTGAAGAACTTCAAGGGGCACAAAAACATGAATTCGAAAGAAGACAGAATGAGAAATTTGGAATGACAGAAGGCGCCTTGTCTTTTTTTTTTTTTATTTTATATCACCTGCTCACAATAAACAATTTATCTCCTCCAGATGACACAGAAAAGGTGGGTAGGATTTTAGAAGTAGCTAGTAGATGATTGTAGCAAGGAAAATGTCTGCTTTTAATAGCTGTCCTGCAATACAACTTTTATAAACAGTTGTTAAATCCTCCTGTAGTTCAGTGCTGGTAGAACACCATGGCCCTTTCTTCAGAAGTACTGATGTTTCTGCTTTCAGCGCCTGCCACTGTGAGTTATTAACACCTTTAGTTCTCAGTCAGATTACTGCTGGTAAAGGAAACACTAAACCTGATAGACAGTTCACAACAGGGCTGAGTGTACTGAGACCAGTCAGTTTTGGTTTATGTGGGTTGGATTTATATTTGCAATAAATGTGGTCTGTTTATACTACTTGACCTTTGCTCTGCATCCTGAAGTTGAAGGATGTGATCCAGTTTGGGAATACTTTTCTGTAACAAAAGCATGCAAAGGATATCAGTCTAGAGAAGAATCATATGAAAAACTGCATTGTCCTTATGTTGTGTCCTACTCACCATGTCCTGTCACCTACTTATGAAAATCACAAGTTAAAGATGAGCAACGTTTCCACTATTAGTTGCAACCTTTAGGAGATACAATTCTTGANAAACCCAACCCAAACCTGAAATACTGAAAACTCATGAAAAAAACAAAACTGTTCTTGAGTGGTCTTGCAAGGCTCTCTTTAGGCTTGAAAGATTTTCTTTCATTCAAAATTCTTACTTGGCTTGTAATTTACCTCCTAAATCTGTTTCTTATGTCTCATTCCTGGATAATGTATTTTGGTTTCTGCTATTGTGCCAAAAGTATGATACACAAATATTCTCAAATTTGTCTTCAGCAGTTTTTGCTGAAACTCAAACATACATAAATTTATCATGACANAATGTGGTCTGTTTATACTACTTGACCTTTGCTCTGCATCCTGAAGTTGAAGGATGTGATCCAGTTTGGGAATACTTTTCTGTAACAAAAGCATGCAAAGGATATCAGTCTAGAGAAGAATCATATGAAAAACTGCATTGTCCTTATGTTGTGTCCTACTCACCATGTCCTGTCACCTACTTATGAAAATCACAAGTTAAAGATGAGCAACGTTTCCACTATTAGTTGCAACCTTTAGGAGATACAATTCTTGAGAAATTATCCCCTGTCTTTTGAGACAAAAACATTCCTTCTGAGGCTAAGCCTAAAAGAAAAGTGAATGGGGGAAAAAAACCCCTACCCTCTTTAGAATTTCCTTTGCAGTTGCTTTTCATTTGCTCTTTTGGCTTGACATGGATGGGATAGGCTTTTTGTGTACCATTTACAGTGCATAAATACAGAGAATGTATTTTCATGAAAAATAAAAATATGTTAGCTCTCCTGAGAAAGATGATGTATTAACTTTTGAGCAACACTTTTCCTTAAATTNTTTGTTTTTCACTTAACTGCTATTGCATTTGTTGTAAAGACTAAGTATATATGATCTATATTTCAAGTTACTACTCTTATTCTTTGGCACTGAATATAGTTGTTCAAAAAATGCCAGACTGATATGAAAAGTTCTGGTGGAACAAAACAAAAATTGAAAGCAGTAGTATTGACAGTACTTAATGGTCAGTGCTGTACTATCTACTCTGTAGATATATGGGTTTACAACATAAACCTTATTTCACTGTGGTTACATGTGCAATTTAATTGTACTTTGATTTTGAAATATTGAATCTCAATATATGATTACATGATTTATTTTTGCAAGAATGTAATTAGCATATGTACAATTTTTCCATTCCAAACTATCAATCCCTCACCTCCACAAATTAATTTTGAATAAATTATGCATGTTAGAGCAGATGAGTGCTTCAGGTTATTATATAACTTTCAAAAGAAAAAGAAAAAGGTACAACTTATCTAAAAAGTTTGTACCTTTTCTGTTATGTACCTAAGTGCACCTTTTGGTGGAGGTATCTCTGTGCTGATACCAAAGTCAGGTAGAGGTACAGACGGTAATGATAAGGACCCATAAAGACCCCTGCATAGTTGTTGGAAATAAAGAAGAGCCTGCCATGTTCTGGTTAACTATTTAGCTGGAGAGGAGGCTAGATGATCAACATTACACATTTGCATTGCATTAATGCAACAACCTCTATCAGTCTGTTCATTCATAAAATGGAAGGCGTGTGTGAAATTTGGGAGCCTCAACTGGAATAGAAACTGTTGCTGTTTGAAGAGACTTAATCCACTTGTCTCTGAAAAAAATTGTCATAGCACTTATTCATCCATCAAATTTTCTGAATTTAATCCATCCTTGCAGGTAAGATTCCTGCCAACATAACTTCTTTCCCAAAGCCACATCTGGCTTACCACAGAAAGTCATATTTGCTAGTCATATGCCAGAACAAAAGCCACCTGCCATTTCAACCTCTTACCTCCCCAAGGTTTGTTCCATTATGTAGAGGGAAAGCATAATCTTAATCTACATAATAAAACCCATTTAAGATATGTTTATTATATACAATATATATACATATCAATAATGTGTCCTACATATTAGCAAACAACTCCTTAAACATAAAATTTCTAGATTTTAGAGAGCTGAAAATCCAAGTGAAAACAACTACTGCATTTTTTGAACGACAACCTTGCAAGTGGCTGGTTTGCATTTTACATTTACATTTACATTTATTCAATTATTGATTCTCTAGGACTCTGTATCAGGTTTGAGAAGGCATAGGCTTTCCTGATAAGTATTTAGGTGTTTGTAGGTTGTGAAAAGAGATGTGCTATGGATTTCCAAGTGTAAATTAAAAGTTCACAGAAATGAAAGAAAATAAAACCTGGGGGAAAATACATTAGTTTACTTAAAAAAACATAACTTACTAGCAGCAAAGCTCCCACTATGCCGGGTAACAAAGCTGGCTTAGAACAATGGAAGAACATAGATACTACAGAATTCATGTGCAACATTAGGAGCAGAAGTGTTCAGATCCTAAACCTGAAATTATTGTCCATATAAGCCCTACCCTGCTTTAAGTCTATGTAACAGCTAGTCTAGAAAATTATTTATTTATCCATGTATAACTGAGTGGCAGCAGTACTCACATTCTAAATTACAGCAAACAGAAATTAACTAGTAAGTTTGCCAAGGATGCCTGGAAGGCAGTTTTGAGGGGGGAAACAAAACAGAATCATCTGACTCATGAAGAACTATGTGACCCTATTTATGGTGTCCAAATACTCAAAGGTTATTAGACTTTTTACATCAAAAACACAAGTTATGGGACAAAAGAATAAAACAGTTGAATAACAGGCAATTAAAAATTTACCACATTTCCATCCTCTAGTGAATTAGTATCACAACAGAATATACATAGCAGCTATAGATTGTAAGGAACACTCATGGGCGCGTTGCTAATCAGGTGCTTTCTAATGACTGAGCACCTGTTCTACAGAAGTAATTTTAATCAATGTATTTTTTTATTGGGAGAGCTAAAAGGAGATTATTTTGCTAAAAGGTTGTCCTAAAAGAAAAAGTTATGATCTATTGCAGCAAACTCCACCATCAATGAAGTTTGAAACATGAGTTAAGTACAGCAGATGTGACTGTCTGTTTGACACAGTAACTGGAAAAGATCAAACCTTTGAATATGATCCCATTCTTTGCCTCATTTCTAGTGTATGGATGTGAGTCAGGGCAGTGTAGACACTTAAGCTGTTGTCTGTTGGAGCTTGGGTCAATTTACTGCAGAAACTGTATAATGGTGGTGGAGTCACCATGCCTAGAGGGATTGAAAAGATGCCTTCCTCCAATTTAAGGGGTTCAAGGTATGTCCATAATTGCATCTGTGTGAAAATGTGCTGGGAACAGGAATAGTTGCTGCACAGATTGCAGTCTCAGCAAGATTTTGTAAAGGTCTTTTATCAGGCAGACTTCCATTATCATTTGACTTCCAGAGCAAGAAACAAACAGAAAAATTACGGTTTATTTCTGTAGAGCTAAAGAAATACTAAACACACCTTCTGCATAAAAAAATATTGTCACGCTGACAGTTTTAACAAGTGTAAGAAAAATATTTAATATTCAGAAAAATTTGAATATGAAATAAAGATTACTTTGAAAAAGATTTTACTATATCAGAAATAGGTATTATTTATCATTTTCTGTTCACTGTTAAGATAATACTCTGAGCACTGCCTGACAATTCTTTTTATATAAAAAGATCCTTCTCAAAACTTCTAGTTTCTCTGTAAAGTGTCTTTTAAGCCAAAACATACACTAGATGTTAAACTAGGATCTGTGAGGGCATTTTTGATTGGGAATCATGGCCAAGCATAGACATCATGGAGCAACTAACAAAGGACTGCATATTTATGGTCTATACCTGCCTCTTTTCATGTATTTTAATAGATTTACTAAACAAATACCAAAGGAGAGAAAAGGTCCTTGAGCGACAAACTGAGGGGAGTCTGGCTCCAACTACAAAGTGGTGGATGGAAGCCAGGAGTATTTGCTTAGCATGTGTCTAAAGTTGCATTGTTTTCAGTGAGCTTTATACTTTTAAAATAATTCTATCTTTGTCATTCAGATTTATGCCTCCACAGTATTGAGATACATCCTCCTTGTTTTGTGACATTGATATTTTCATATATTGCTCTCATGCATGTATGAACAATTGCTGCTTGGATGGGGTGACTGGACAACAGGGGAACACTCTTTAGTTTCAAACTCCTATGCAAGATACCTATCCCTGAGCTTTCTAGTCCTGTCAGTTATAACTAAGCCATTAAGTTAATCATGTTGAATTCAGAAAAAAGGTGCCACTCAGTATCTGTCAAGGTAATTGTTCTTTTTTATTCTCTGAGATAGGAATGCTCTGTGTCATATGAACATTTTTTAAGTGTTCCACCATAACTTTCTCCTCATCTTCAAGATCTGCATCTTCTTTCATCTCCCACCTGAAAGAAAAATAACTTTTTATTAATTTTTTAATGTCTTTTAAACCAGTCTTTAGAAAAAGCAAATAAATAACTTGTCACTATCAATTCACTGCCCTCCCTAGCAGTGAGTTACACTGGTTGAGATTACTGAATCATACAAAATACAGCCCCCCAAAATCTTGTTACATACAACTTGGCATTGTCATGAGAATATTGACATAAATTGTCAAAACCACCACAAAATTTTACTTATATTTATTTCAATAATACTTTTTTTTTTCTCTCTTTCATGTCACACACACATTGGTAGAGTGGAAGCCTAGTAAAACTAGAATAGAAAAACTGGAAGAGCTAACACACATTTTGGTAGTTGAGCAGATGCTCTCAGTACTCTCTCAGTTTGAAGTGAAAGGTCACTACATGATGTCCAGCCTAAATATTTAATGTGATTGTCATAATTCTTTGGCAATGATAGTACCATATTAAAAAATGCCACAAAACTGACAGGCTCTTTGTTTCTTAAACCATCACATATACCTATCACAACCAGAAATAAATGACATCAGACTCTTCTTTCCCCATGTGAACACTCATTTCTAGGTTAGGATTAAGGCCTAATACCATTAAAATTGAAAAACTGAAAGAATATGAAAATAATTTGGTTCCCCCACCTCCCCCCCCCCCTCAGTAATTAAATATAGAACCTTAAAAGTCATGCATTACTCTCTTGAAAAAAATCAGGCTAATAAACAGCCATCACCTTTTTAGGGTAGCACCAAAAGTTTTCAAGCCAATAACACTTGTGTATTTAAGAGAATTAAAAATTTTAAGTATGTTTTTAATATATGCTGAAATATCAAATAATGTAGATGACATACTGTGTGCACCTGACACAAATCACTTAAACACTTTTCTCTGCTGTTCCTTTCTGTGTTGCAAGTGGCTAATCAAGCAGGGCAGGGGGAGACCAATGTATTTTTTTCAGATACATACAGCAAAACACATCAGCAGAGATAAATATATGAATCACAGTTTTCTGCTGGCCTAGTTTAGACCTTAGATCAGGAGATTCAAGACTACGACTAGAACTGGGAGAGCTGTTTCTCCTCATAAACAAGAAGCAAGAGAAGAACATGTCTTCGCTTGCACATCCGTAAGGTAACAAAGTGCAAGGGGGAAGTATTCAGTGACGCAGGAAGATCCAGGGATTCTAACTGGGGTTTTCTTAGTGATGTATCCATGGGCTGTCCTTGCTTATAAATAGCATCAATGTACTCATTTATCTACATGGCTATCCAGGACTATGTTTTCTGATACTTTTGTTTCTCCACTTTACTGAATTATAGAAAGTAATCCCGCCTTCAGTGATGCAGAAGAAAATCTTCTGTGCGGCTGTTAAGCATACTGGACATTGCAACAAAGCTGGATACATGGTGATACATTTGCTGCTTTGATTTTCTGTTGCAATATCGCGTATGTTTTACAAATTGTAGGTATATTCCTATGAAGGCATTTTCTAAAAACCACAATAGGGACTAGATATCACATTTAGGTGCCTGTTTACAGATCAAAATAAAGTACATGCAGCTGATACCAAAGAAGTAGTATATGAAATCAGAAATAAAACATAGGAAGCAGTATGCAAATAGGCATTAGCAAAAGTGACAAAGATTTTACCTGCAGCAGATTGCCACATTTTAAGAGCTTTCATTATCAAGTTTATAAATACTTCTTGATTCATTACTAGGTTTGGTTATAACAGTAGATTAATTATAACAAGTATATAAATATTAGAGGGAAAAATACGTAAAATGTTAAATGCAAGAATAAATACGAACAAATTTTAAAAGAAATGTACGAATACTTTTCAACACAGATGTATTTCCAACTTTGAAGAAAGTAATTATTTATATTAGAATATATAACCATGTCATTTTCTAAAGTTTATACAAGCCCATGGCTAAAAAGTGAACAGTTTATAGAAAGGGTCACATTAATATACATTTATAGTGGTATTTTATGCATTGCTAGCCACTTATCTAGTATTTTGCTATTCTATTGCATTTCTTAATGTCTTGGAAAATGTTATATCAGACATAATTTTACAGAAGGAATTATAATAACAAAAGAAAACAATGACACCATTGTTATTTCCTATGCAAAACCTAGTATCTCAGGCCTTCTTCTAGGGAATTGTTCACAAATGTAGAAATATTAACAACTGTCCATTAAATAGCTGAAAATATGCATGTCTATATTGAATAATAGCTATGCTTCATAGTCACTATGTATCAAAAAAGAGAAATAAGCTAAAAAGATTACATGATTTACATCTAAGTTAAATCAGACACAGACAGTGCCATTCAAACATCCTCACATGGGTAAATACTAAGACTTCCAGCACTGCAAGCTCAAACTTATCTTCTATTAATGTAGTGGATTATAAATAGAAACAGTGTGCACAAGTACTGAAGGTCTTTTTGTGCTGAGTACTATATAAGAGTGGGGGTGAGGGAAAAACCAAACAGAAAAGGATGCTTAGAAGTTTATTTACATTCCCTTTTATCTTTGTGATGTAAGAGTAATTTCACATAACCTACAAGAAAATATTTTCCACATATTCACCTTCAGTTAATCCAATAATCTCTTTTGCTCTAGTTTTCAGACTTCTGCCTAAATGCATTTATTTTCGAAGTTATTTCCAAATAACACTATAAATGGAAGGAGGCAAAAGAAAGCAATAGTTTATGCATAAATGTCTACTTGATGCAATTTTGTGAAATTGATATGAGGCTTTTCCCATTGTTTAATAGGTGCAGATCTTCTACAAGTGACTTAGCCATATGATATGCTGCCAGCTGTGGCAGATTCTCTTACACTGTGTTCATGAAGCTGTGGTGCCCTCCCAGTTCAGTTGGTCCTCTGGTCCCTTTCTGTTTAAAGAGTATTTTTCATGTGCAAGTACTTCCTGTAGTCTTTTAAACTTGAACAGATGTGAAATGATTAATTGTATTTTCTCCAAAAGGGGTCTTCATAATTGCCCTGATATTTGCTCCTTATAAAGTATAGTTATGAAAAACATTATTATCAGCTTGCTGAAGATGAGACTGACCATTTTTTTCAGCTGTTGACAAAGAAGAAAGTGACAAAGTAGGCATGAAGCAGAAACAGGTGTTTTGGTGTTTTGTTTTGCCTTTTGCAATCTCCACACTACTTATAAGCCATCATCACACATCCTATTCTTATCTAAATTAAATTGCCTTTGGTTGAAACAACCATTATTCCTTTGTACTGTATTATACTGGTATATTCATAACTGAGATGGAAAGTATGTGGAATATGGCATTTTTATATAGTTCTTGAGATTTCATGTGATAAAACAATACATTTAAATTTAAATGTCCATGTAATTGTTTATTTTAACCAAAATAAACATATATTTAAATTTATTAGAATATTGCCAATAAATCCAAGAGTGTTCTCTACACTGAGCTGCAATGGGTAGAAAAATCATTCACTTAATTAAAATATAAGGACTAGCTACCAGATCATGGAACATTTTAATAAATCACTGTTTTGCTCCTGAAGTTTGTAAGAGATACACCTGTGGATTAAACTTTTGCAATAGTTTTATCAATGTCTAGCATGTTATACACCACAAGATAAGAAATTTTAGCAGATGGTATCTTGTATGCCATTTTTAAGTAACAGAACAGTATAAATCTCTGTAAAATTCACTTCAATATTTCAATTGTAAATACTATTT
>VXBX01009795.1:133145-144738 GCA_013400415.1 Scytalopus superciliaris | reverse complement strand
TCATCAGTCTCATTAAAAAGGTATGAAAGGCAGTAGAGATTTTTTTCTATATTTTTTTGCCCTATGTATGTTTTTCCTGTACTTATTACCTGTTCAGGCAGAGGAGTGCCACACAAGGTAAGTATTGCAATTCACAATTTTCTTGCTGTTGTCGTTCTCTGCCTCTCTGTTGTGAATTTGCATTCCTGGCCAGAGCAATGCTATGAATATGGTGGTCTTTTTTAATGTTCTATTGAAGTGTGTATGAAAAATCACATCATTTCAAGAGTGCCGGAAATATTTCCTGAAAACGAAATGAGGAAAATCCAAAGAAAAAAAGAAAATTCAAAAGAAACTTAAAGCATCATAATTCCCCACCACAATGCAAACCACATTCTCCTATCCAGGTGGTATCACCTCTTTCAGTGCTGTGTTCATCAGCAGTTTGGTTTCTCTCTTAGAGCATGATATCAATGCCATTGCCATTCAGAGGTGCCATGACTTCATCTTTAGACAGAGTATTGCTCCCTGTTTTCCCACATTTCCATCTGAGACACCTGAAGCATCACAAACCATGACAGGACAGGAGCAGAGTCTGCTGACACCATGTGTGTGATTCATCTGTATGTTTTTCCATGGTGTTGTCATTGCTGAAGGGGTTCACAAAAGCTGGAGTGAAGGGAAACCATGTCCTGTTTATGAAGGTGAGAGTGGCAGTGACGGAGTAGGGCACAGCCATTTCCTAATATGATGCTAAGCAGTGGGAAGACTTGTCCTGGGAAGGTGGAAATCCTTGGGAAGGCCATGATCCATGCCTTAAACAAAAAATCAGTGATGATGTGCTTGTCTGGAGAACTCATGTGCCAGAGTGGGGAATGAAGGGTGCCTACAGGAAACTGAGAGGCACAGAGTGTTGCTGCCCAGGATCCTTTACAAGGCTCTCAGGTTCTGGGTTTGGAGGCCTTGTGGATCTTGGAGGTCTGTGTGGTAGTGAAATGCCCACTATGTCCTTCCTTTGAGGTTATGAAGACCTCCCACCACAGAAAGTAATTTGTGCTGCTGCATCATTGCCATAGGAAATGTGTTTTGTGAGGAGATGTGATGCAAAATGCTGAATGTTGTTTGATGAACCATTTCCCTCTTGTTTTGAGAAGGCTGTTGTGGGAGGGCAACACTTCAACCTGCTGTTGTCCTTGTGTGGTGGGGGGGCATCCATTGCAGCTTCCTCAGCTGTTGATTTTGCCATGATTATTCCTTGGTTCTTGTCAAGTGAGATTTGTAAAAGGACGTTCTGAGGAGGTGGGTGTAATCTGTGTGTGCCTGATTTCCAGTATTCGTGCAGTTGCAGAGTCATCCTTAGCAGAAATGGTGTATCTCCTTGTCATGGTTAGCCTGATACATGCACAGACACACTGAACCCTCCAGAGCAGCTCAGCTCTGGTGTTCTGTCATAATTCTCACAGAGTTTATTTTGTGGTTCTTCTTGTACTTCATCATTTGGTGTGGTTGTCTCAAAGAAAAAACACATCATGTGAACCAGAAGGAAAGCTGTCTCTCTGATCACAGAATCTTTAGGATCTCTAATGTACAGCTCTGTGGTGTTTCCATCTGAGATTGCTGAAAAGGCACAGAACATTTAGTGTGAATTTCACACAGGCAGCCTGACATTCTGTGACTTTGCTTCCCTCTGAACTTTGTGGTGATTATGAGTGGAAGTGAGGATGTGCAAAGGCCTAGGTCATGCTCAGAGCAGGTTTTCTTGGTGAGGCATGCTGTTCTGGTGGGGCAGTTTAGGATCTGTGGCTGTGATCCTCTGAGTGGCGTTGAGTATTGCTTGGGGCCTGTGTCATGGGGAAAGTGACTTTGAGCTTCTTTGCTGTGGAAATGTAAACGCTGTGTAGGACAAGAACTATGTAATTGGGGATGAACAGGGGAATGTCTACTCTCCTCTGTGAGAGTCATTTCCCAGAGCTTGGGATAGAGGTTTCCAGTGGAAAACCTTTTGAAAACACGTGTCTCTCAGGGTGACTTGCTTGGGATCCTCTCAGGACGTCTAGAAGTCCTGCATATCCCTATTCCTTGGTGTTCTCTGAGCTCTTCCTGCCAGATGTGAAGACATCTCCACAGACAACCTGGTTCGCTTGCTTTTGATATTATGGTCAAACAGAAGCTTTTCCAAATAGCATTCTCATTTATTCAGCATTCTCTGAACTCTTCTTCATTATGTCTCTTCTCTTGTCTTGATAGGGAATGGAAAAAGTTGTCTCCAGAATCAAGAAGTTGCCAGAACTGATTTTTTATTTATTTACTTTTATGTTCTTTATGGTGAAGTGTGACTTTTTGGTTTTCTTCTCCCCTTTTACCACAAACTTCCACCTTTTAATTTTTTTTCCATTTTTTCATTGACAATGTGTTGGTTACAGTGGATGAAATACAGACCTCTGTATTTTGGCAGCTGTCAGCTGGTGGAATCTAGAGCACTTAACTATTGGTTTGAGGAGTGGCTTTTCCAGTCTCCTGGACAATGTGCTTAACTTTCTGGTATCCCTCCTGCTTCCCCTGTGACAGAAGTGCCTAAGAGAGCCTTGTGCTGTGTCCTGTGATTTTGAATGTGGGTCATTCTTTCCTATCCATGTTCCCCATAAATCTGGTATAACATTAAAAGAAAATCTCCCTCAGAATCAATTTCCCTCCCCTGAATATGTTTTTTTTCTAACAAAGCCACCAATGATAGTACCGGTAAGTTGTTCCTACCTAAAGAAGATGAGTCTGAGAGACAGCTGTACTTTTATTCTTTTCTGAAACAGTATCTTTATCCTGGATTTGCTGAATATTTCTTGGATTGGGTGCTGGAGTCGATGATCCTTATGGGCCCCTTCTAACTTGAGATGTCCAATGATTCTGTAATCGGATCAGCAAAGCACCACTACCTGCTCTCATACCTTTCTTCCCCTGTGCTTCCAGGCACAATGGGAGCAAGTGACAGCAATTGCAGATGGAAGAGGGACACTAACGTGTTTTTCAGAGTGAATGTTTTGGGAGTAGTTCTCAATGAAAATGACACGGTGTTACCTTCATGGTTTTTGCTGGATGGATCATGCTACTGAGTGAGAGGTATTACATGGGGACCAATTCCCCAGGGTATGGTGGTTCTTGCCCTGTCTATCTGACAGAGGAGGTGGAAAATGAGGCCTGAAGAGTAGCTCCTTTGGAGATATATGAAGAGTACTTGGGAGCTATGGATGCCGTGTTCTTTTTCAGCCTTCTTGAAGAATTGATATCCCAGGCTGTGATGGGTTTGAGTCCTCAAAGGAAAGGCTCCTCAAGCTTGTTTGTAGTCCTTGGAGCCTGTTTGCAGTGATGTCAAAATACCTAGGGATTTGGCTTGGGTTTCAGAGTGGTGGATTCTCTTCCTTGAGAGGATGGGGTCTGAAGAGTGTGATTTCCTTCCAGAAGAGGATGTGAAGGGGCATTCTGTCTGTCTTTCATCGACTGAAGATGAGAAGGAAGGTTGTTCCTTGTGTGGAGAGAGGGAAGGTGGCAGAGGAGTGGAACGAGAACTCTTTCCAAAGGGTATGTCCATGGTCCATAGCGAGAGTTATTGAATCATATAGAAAACATGCTGGTTAAGGAGATAAAGCAGAGACAAGAAAGAAAAGAGGGGATGTATGTATGCATAAAGACATGGAAGAAAATATAAGGAGAAAAATAAGAAAGAAGTAAGGAACAATGCAGAGAAAGAGAAGCAAAGAACGAAGCAAGCAACTGAAAGAGAGGGAGAAAGGAACAGATTACAAATGAGTTTACTGCTATGTCACTGATGCCATCACAGTACACAGGAAAGTAGAAGAGTGAGAAAGAAGGAAGGAGAAAAGAGGAAGAAAAACAAAACTGAGATGATAGAGAGCAATAACACAAGGAGATGATTAAGAATGGAAAATTATAGATATGAGAAAGAAAGAGCGAGCAAACAAGTGGAGCCCCGACCTACCTGTAGTCATTGCGCAGTGTCCATTCACAACAGCTCCGACTCGTTCAGAGCACTGCGCTCTGGCGCTGATGCCACGTAATTAGAGCCGGAGTCTCCGACTGTGACAGTCTCCACTGCGGCAACGGAAGGGACTGGTGAGCTACGGGTGACGGTGAAGAAGAGAGGGTAAAAAAAGGAAAGAATATAGAAAAATAAAGAGGAGCAAGGCAGAGACGGAGGAGACGCCGATGACGAGGTAAAGGCGCGGGCGGCANGCGCGGCGGCTGCGGCTGGTGTCTGCGGGCCGGCGGGCGAGCGTGGAGGTGAGCGGGGCGAGCGGGGCGCTGGTGGTGAGCTCGCGGCTGGACCGGGAGGAGCTGTGCGGCAAGAGCTCGCCGTGCGCGCTGCGGCTGGAGGTGCTGGTGGAGCGGCCGCTGCGCGTCTTCCACGTGGAGCTGGAGGTCACCGACATCAACGACAATGCCCCCATCTTCCCCGCCGCACGCAAAAACCTCAGCATCGCGGAGTTAAGTACAATGCCCGGCTCTCGTTTCCCTCTGGAGGGCGCGTCGGATGCGGATATCGGAGCGAATGCTCAGATCTCCTACATACTCACCCCTAGCGAGCATTTTACGCTCGATGTCAAATCCTCTGATGAAAATAGAAAATCCCTCTTCCTGGTGCTTACGAAATCGCTGGACCGGGAGACAATGCCTGTGCATCGGTTGGTGCTGACGGCGAGTGACGGGGGCCGGCCGTCTCTGTCGGGGACGATGGAGCTGGTAATCTCTGTGCTGGACGCGAATGACAACGCGCCCCAATTCAACCAGTCGGTGTATAAAGTGCAGCTGCCGGAGAGTGCTGCAGTGGGGACGCTGGTGGTGCGTGTGAACGCCACAGATCCAGACGAAGGAAGCAATAAAGAGTTCTTTTACAGTATCTTGAGTTTGGTTCCTGTTGGTAGCAGAGATCTATTCACCATTGATCCCAAGACCGGCGAGATCAGGTTGACAGGTACCCTGGACTTTGAAGACGTTCGTTTACACGAGTTGCAAGTCGAAGCAACGGATAAGGGGACACCCCCATTGTCGGGTCATTGCAGCGTGGAACTGGAGGTGTTGGACGTGAACGACAACGCGCCGGAGGTGTGGGTGACGTCGCTGTCGGTGCCGGTGCCCGAGGACGCGTCGGTGGGGACGGTGGTGGCCCTGCTGAGCGTGTCGGACCGGGACTCGGGGGCGAACGGTCGGGTGCGGTGCTGGGTGTGGCCGTCGGGTCCGTTCGGTCTGGAGGCGACGTTCGCGGGGTCGTACTCGCTGGTGCTGCGGGAGGCGCTGGACCGAGAGCGGGTGTCGGAGTACGAGGTGGAGGTGCGTGCGGAGGACGGCGGGTCGCCGGCGCTGCGCGCGAGGCGCGGGGTGCGGGTGCCGGTGTCGGACGTGAACGACAACGCGCCGGCGTTCGCGCAGGCGGTGTACACGGTGCTGGCGCGGGAGAACAACGTGGCGGGCGCGGAGCTGGCGCGGCTGTGGGCGCGGGACCCGGACGAGGCGGGCAACGGGCGCGTGAGCTACTCGGTGGCGGAGGGCGGTGCGGGCGGGGCGTCGGGGTCGTCGTGGTCGGGGGGCGGTGGGAGCGGGTGGCGTCCGGCGTCGAGCTACGTGTCGGTGGACGCGGAGAGCGGTCGCGTGTGGGCGCTGCAGCCCTTGGACTACGAGGAGCTGCAGGTGCTGCAGTTCGAGGTGCGTGCGGTGGACGCGGGGGAGCCGCCGCTGTGCGGCAACGCGACGGTGCAGCTGTTCGTGCTGGACGAGAACGACAACGCGCCGGCGCTGCTGCTGCCGGCGGCGGGCGGCGGGCCGGAGGCCGGGGCTGTGCTCGGGGAGGCGTCGTCGTCTGGTGCGGGTGCGGGGTCGGGTTCGGGGACGCTGTGGGCGTGGGCGGCGTGGGGGGCGCCGGCGGGGCAGGTGGTGGCGAAGATCCGCGCGGTGGACGCGGACTCGGGCTACAACGCGTGGCTGCGCTACGAGCTGTGGGAGCCGCGGGGCAAGAGCCCGTTCCGCGTGGGGCTGTACAGCGGCGAGGTGAGCACGGCGCGGGCGCTCGAGGAGGCGGACGGGCCGCGCCAGAGGCTGGTGATCGTGGTGCGGGACCACGGCGAGCCGGCGCGCTCGGCCACGGCCACGCTGAGCGTGTCGCTGCTGGAGGGCGCCGAGGCGGCTGTGGCCGCGGCCGCGGGCTCGGCGGCGTTGGTGCCGCGCTCGGCGGCGGCGGGCGGCGAGAGCGGCTCTTCTGCGGCCACGGCGGCGACGAACGTGTGGCTGGTGGTGGCCATCTGCGCCGTGTCGAGCCTGTTCCTGCTGGCCGTGGTGCTGTACGGGGCGTCGCGCTGGGCGCCGCGGGCGGCCGTGCTGTCGGGGCCCGGGCCCACGACGCTCGTGTGCGCCAGCGAAGTGGGCAGCTGGTCGTACTCGCAGCGCCAGAGCCGGAGCCTGTGCGTGGCGGACGGCGTGGCCAAGAGCGACCTCATGGTTTTCAGCCCCAACTTCCCCCCACCGCCTCCCGGCTCCGCGCCTAAGGACACCCAGCCAGAGTCCTCCGCTCTCCTCGGCACGGTCAGTGGCCCTTTCTTTCCCTCTCTGCTCTTCTCTCCCGCCCTGTAAGCAGCCGCTGCTGGGAACCGGTCGCGCCCTCGGGTGTGCTGGCATTTGGTGCTTTTGGACCATTTACTCTCTGACTGCTGGTTCCATTATCCCTCGTCTTCGTCCTCTGCAATTTGTTACAGTGCTGCACTTTATGGCACTATGGTCTTCTCTCTTCCTCTTACCGTGTTAAAGAGGGTAGCTCTACTAAACTCTCATAGTTTGCTATACTCTTTATTTCTGCGAAGTTGAATGAAATACTTTTTCTTTTATCATTTCACAACTCCTTCCTTTTTGTTTGGCATCAATAACGGGTATGATATATCCACATCGTTTTCTTCTCTGTAATTTCAGAGCATTTAATGGTTGTTTCAGAGGAAGTCTCGGTCTTTTTTTGAAGCCGCATCATTTTTTTTGTCTGCTCGGCTTTGCAGTCCCTTGCATTGAAAATCTTTTGCCATTTTCCTGTTTAGGTCTTTAAAGTCATCAACCTTTTCTGCAGTTCTTTGTAGACCAGTATTTTAACTCTACTCTGTAGGGTGATATCTCCTCTTATCTTTGATACATCACAGTTCGTGATACTTTTAGATCCCCTGATGAGCTATTAAAAGGAAGAGGTCCTCGTAAAGATCTCTGCACAGCATCTTGCTGGTTTGACGAAGTTGAAAGTCTTTGGGATTTTTGTGCCTGTTAAAGTGTTTAACTTTTTTTTGTTAGTACTATCAGGTCTGGTTTCCCTGCCATCTATGTATTAAATTGCTGCTCTAAGTGCCTCTTTCAGCTTTCTTTCAATTTCTTTGAAGTATCTTCATTTGTTTTCATTTTCCTGTCTTAGGTAGGGCATTTCTACTTAATTGGCTTTGGCTGCTGCAAAATTCTCGTTTCTAGCCTTTTCTTAACCAGAACTCTATGCTCTTTTTTGATTTGCCTCTGAAAGAGAAATCATGCAAAGCCCTTGAGTATTCACCTTGTATGGCATATATTAGTTTGTGAGGTACTTCAGAATTACTATGGATATGGCAAATACAGAAGCATTTGACTTGTCTCCCTTCTAAGTATGATTTAAATGTGCATTCTAATATAAGGTACTTAATGGCAGAAGAACACGAATTAAGGTAGATGTTAAAAATGTGGAACCATAGTTCTATGTCAGGCAAGATGTATTGCTAGAAGACTTGTTTTTGGTGGACTGATGTATGTGCAGATGCACCACAGCTTGGTTTCCGACTTGTGTGGTTCCATGTATTGTGCAGCTGTAGGCTTTGTATTTTTTTTTTTTTTAATATTTGGGGGTTTAAAATTTATTTATTTGACTTTATTTTATGTTGTTGTACTTATTTTTCCCTTCCTTGAGAATAGTTTTTAAAAATAAACTATGGGGTTTTTTGTTCTCATTTTGTGTGTGTGCCTTATGATGATGTGATTGCAAACTGGAATGACACTTGAAACTCCCCATTCCCCCACGGACACCGTGGCTTGGCTTGCCTTTCTCAGGAGATGTGTCAGCAATTGTGAGTGAGAACAGTGCTGCCAAATAGGGCTCCTTGATTTCACAATTTGTGCCTCTTGCTATGACTGCATTTCACTGTCTTGTAGTCTCTTAAGGTGAGTTTTACCCTGAGAGAATGCTGTGAGTCTTCAGCTTTCATTTGTTTCTGCCTTCACAGAAATGGATACAGAAATGCTGGCAATGCAGCATGGACTTGAGAGGCTGGACAAAACCTGTTTTCTTTTTCAGCCCTGCTTCCCTAAAATTTTGAAAAGTGATCTTTGAACACAACCCTGACAATGGAGACTTAGAAATAAATCAGGAGAACTGTTAGGATAGCAACGGGTGTAATTAAAAATGAGCTTTCAAGGGACCTACATGGAGGTTTTTTAGAGGTTTTTTTTTTGTTGTTTTTTACCTCCTGTTGCATCATTGATTCTTCTGTGGTAGAATCAGCAACTCAGTAGTGTGTGAAATAATTTGTTTCATGTTACCGCCCAACCTGGGGGAAGGGTAGCAGAAAGTGTCTGTAGATGTGCAGAGAAAAAGCCTCGAGGTATTTATGTCAGTGGGTGAGATGGGAGCCTGGGAACGTGTCATAAGGTGAACTGCACCTTGCCAGAACAGTGGTGCAACCCTGTTGTGTTGTCTTCAGTTATATCGTAGCTGGATGACCGTCCTGCATTCTGCAGCAGCTCACCTCAATCAGTAATGGGTACATTGTTTTGCTGTACAATGAGTGTCTACTTGCCTAAACAGATAACAAAGATCTTGTCCTTCATTGTGCAGCTTAAAGTGGGGGATAAAACTTACAGAAAACACTTACTGGGACACATCAATATGAGAGCGTTCAGGTTCCCTGCGGTATTTCACCCTTCCAAGAGGATTTCTGCTCTGTGGGTTGTGTTTAGACAGACCTACAGGGTTAGGGAGTCACTGACGCAGTTGAAAATCTGTGCAATTTGTATGCAGTGATGGTTTATTTTGTTGGAGCTATACATCAAAAGACTAAACCATTCTGTTACGGACAGACACGGTTGGGTTTTTTGTAACATGATAGTCTCACTTTATCGTTTACTGTATGAAAACCAAGGAGAGTGTTGGGATTACTCATCTACATCCCTGTCACAAAACCATGAAAAGGTAAGCTATTTAAATTTGTTTTTAGCGTGTCTACTCGTGACCACAATAAATTCCATGTGAATCTGTGTCTTCTGAAGACCTGAATACTTTCTGTAGATGGAAGATGGAGGATACAGTCTTCTTCTGTAGAAGAAACAGCTGGAATATCTTCGAGAAGGAAATTTAAATGAGGGAATAGAGTTACGCCTCCTCAGCAATGCATAGTGAAGATAAAGTCATGAGACCAGAAGTGGGGCAGGCTTTATTCAGTGATCTTCCAAGGTGTGATTCCTGGGCTAATACCGGCATTTAATAGTATGTACATTCTGGCAGGTGTATATGTCAATTAAAGTATCTTTAGGAATGATAAGAGAAAGAGGAGAGAAAAGGAGAAGACGAACAGGAGGAAAAGAGAGGAACCAACTATTATCGTTCTGAAGGAAAGGAAATGTTCTGAAGGGAGATCGCGGAGCTCGTCGGCCAAGAGGGCGGAGCCAGGGTCGGTCCGGAGCCACTCAGGAATCCGCAACTGGAGCCGGGCAGGGGGCGGATGCTCACGGAAGGAGCCGCGGTCGGACACCAGGTGCCGCTGTTGGCCGCGAAGGCACCGTGAGACACGGAACGCGGCAGCTCCTCCCCGAGCCGTTGTCACGGCGCTGTCAGCGGCAGGAAGGATGCGGCGAACCGGTCCGGGCGCGGCGCCGGGAGAGCTGAGCGGCGTCCCGCTCCTGCCAGGGAGACCTTAGGGGGGCCGTCTGAGGGGCGGCGGAGAGCGGGACAGGGCCTGGGATGGGTCTGGAGGCGGCGGTGGCGGCGATGGGCGAGTGTCGGGGTGCGGTGTTGCGGGTGCTGGTGCTGCAGGCGGCGTGGGCGCTGTGCGGCGGGCAGGTGCGGTACTCGGTGCCGGAGGAAGCCAAGGGCGGCACGGTGGTGGGCCGGCTGGCGCAGGACCTGGGTCTGGAGGCGGGCGAGGCGGAGGCGCGGCGGCTGCGGCTGGTGTCTGCGGGCCGGCGGGCGAGCGTGGAGGTGAGCGGGGCGAGCGGGGCGCTGGTGGTGAGCTCGCGGCTGGACCGGGAGGAGCTGTGCGGCAAGAGCTCGCCGTGCGCGCTGCGGCTGGAGGTGCTGGTGGAGCGGCCGCTGCGCGTCTTCCACGTGGAGCTGGAGGTCACCGACATCAACGACAATGCCCCCACCTTCCGTGTGAACGAAGAAGCCCTTAGCATCGCGGAATTCACGACACTGCCAGGTACTCGTTTCCCTCTGGAGGGCGCGTCGGACGCGGATATCGGAGTGAACGCTCAGCTCTCCTATACACTCAGCCCCAGCGAGCACTTCAGTCTTGATCGTCAGGGGAATAATGACGAGAGCGCGTCTTTGGGTCTTATTTTAACGAAATCTCTGGACCGGGAGACAATGCCGGTGCACCGGTTGGTGCTGACGGCGAGTGACGGGGGCCGCCCATCTCTGACGGGAACGATGGAGCTGGTGATCTCGGTGTTAGATGCTAACGACAACGCGCCCCAATTCAATCAGTCTGTCTACAAAGTTAAAGTCTTAGAGGGTTCAGAGCTCGGGACTCTGTTAATCACGCTGAGTGCCACTGATCCGGATGAAGGGCTCAACAGCGACATTGTATATTTATTTAGTAGACATGTCAGTACAGAAGTTAAAGAAATGTTCAGTATTGACGAAAACAAAGGAGAAATCAGACTTCAAGGCAAGTTAGACTATGAAGAAATGGATAGTTACGAGATCACGGTAGAAGCAAGAGACAGAGGTTCCCCCCCGCTGTCTGGTCACTGCAAGGTGGTTGTGGAGGTGCTGGACGTGAACGACAACGCGCCGGAGGTGTGGGTGACGTCGCTGTCGGTGCCGGTGCCGGAGGACGCGTCGGTGGGGACGGTGGTGGCCCTGCTGAGCGTGTCGGACCGGGACTCGGGGGCGAACGGTCGGGTGCGGTGCTGGGTGTGGCCGTCGGGTCCGTTCGGTCTGGAGGCGACGTTCGCGGGGTCGTACTCGCTGGTGCTGCGGGAGGCGCTGGACCGGGAGCGGGTGTCGGAGTACGAGGTGGAGGTGCGTGCGGAGGACGGCGGGTCGCCGGCGCTGCGCGCGAGGCGCGGGGTGCGGGTGCCGGTGTCGGACGTGAACGACAACGCGCCGGCGTTCGCGCAGGCGGTGTACACGGTGCTGGCGCGGGAGAACAACGTGGCGGGCGCGGAGCTGGCGCGGCTGTGGGCGCGGGACCCGGACGAGGCGGGCAACGGGCGCGTGAGCTACTCGGTGGCGGAGGGCGGTGCGGGCGGGGCGTCGGGGTCGTCGTGGTCGGGGGGCGGTGGGAGCGGGTGGCGTCCGGCGTCGAGCTACGTGTCGGTGGACGCGGAGAGCGGTCGC
>VXBX01009795.1:94699-132920 GCA_013400415.1 Scytalopus superciliaris | reverse complement strand
CGGCGGCGGCGGGCGGCGAGAGCGGCTCTTCTGCGGCCACGGCGGCGACGAACGTGTGGCTGGTGGTGGCCATCTGCGCCGTGTCGAGCCTGTTCCTGCTGGCCGTGGTGCTGTACGGGGCGTCGCGCTGGGCGCCGCGGGCGGCCGTGCTGTCGGGGCCCGGGCCCACGACGCTCGTGTGCGCCAGCGAAGTGGGCAGCTGGTCGTACTCGCAGCGCCAGAGCCGGAGCCTGTGCGTGGCGGACGGCGTGGCCAAGAGCGACCTCATGGTTTTCAGCCCCAACTTCCCCCCGCCGCCGCCCGGCCCCACTGCAGAAAATGGTTCTGCTGGAACGGGGCCGGCACTCTCCTCTAGTAGTACGGTAAGTGTATTAGAAATCATATATTTTAGTTTTTCTCTGTTGTTTTGTTCTATTTACCTGTAACTTTTCGTGGATTTTCAATATATTAAAACACCTTTCTGTGATAAGAGTTGTAGAACGAAGTGTTAGCATCGAAGTGCTGTTGGATGTAGGCATCATGATCTTCGTTAGACATTCGTCTTCGCCGTTTGAAATGTTATTTTTTCATGCCCTGAATGCCTCTCAAAATTTCCGTGTTTTCTTTTTCTTTTTTTTTTTTTTTTCTCTTTTTCGTCCTTTCTAGGACTCCTTTTTCATTACCTCTAATTATGTGTTTACCGGCAACTTGGTGTCAAATTGCAGTGGTGGGTGTTAGCAGATATTTTGTTTCCATGTTTTAATTGCCTTGGCCTATGAAAACCCCCAGGGCTTGCCCGGGAATTTGGTATGTCCCTTAGGCTGAATATAGCTTTTTTGTATCAGGTGTGGTTTGATGAATATTGAGTGCACGTGCACCTCGACTCATTCGTGAGCTTTTTTTATTGAGAAGCTCCCTGGATGGTGGGTTTTGCCACTCTTATGGAGCTGAAGTACATGAAGTGATATATATGGGAGTGGAGTGACTGAAAGAAATGTTGGTCGAGGTCGTGAGTATTGTTCTATGTCTGGAAGTCCGGCGAAAATGGGCGGTGGGGATGGGGGGAGTAGAGAGAAATACATACTGCTTTATGAAAGAATAGAGAACTGTTTGAGGGAGGCGATGCTCTCCCTCCTCTCCTCACGACCTGGTCGCAGGCTTTTCGTAGTGATTCGGCGTCTCGCCTGCCCCATTCTCCCCTGAAACGTGCTGTGGCAAGTAGAGTCCAAATTCGGTGGGAGTGGAGAGAGGCAGGAAGAGTGGCTAAGGATAAAATTTAAGGGAGTTTCTATGTGTAGTGTTGAACCATTCACGGATGGTAGGTTGAAAACTTTTGGTTTTCCCGGCAGTAGAACAGATGAAAAAAGAATGGAACGCAGATTCGATACTGATCTTGTTTGTGCACAGATGGTACTGAATCAACTTTCCTCTTTTATACCAGCTTCAAAATACTTTCTGAGATGAGCCATTAGCGTCATATTTAGTGTTTCTTGTTCAGTGTTACAAAACGAACACGGTTTTTAAAACTATCTTCACTTGTGAGTAGCAAGGTTTATCCCAGCGCTGTAGAACTGTCACTTTCTTTATTCACACGGATGTGATGGAAGGCAGGACCAGGAAACCGCGATCTTCTAAAGGAAAAACTTGTAGTTAAGTTTATAAACAGATTTAAGTAATTCTGTAGAAGATGCAAACCCAACATTTACTCATGGGTGTGGGAAGCGACTCGTTTCCTCGAGTTATGATTAAGGGCGATGTGGAGTCTCTCAATGCCAATAGTTTGGGGCGGGGGAGGATTTGGCTTCCGTTCGGTTCCTGTTGGTTTCTCTGAATGCAGTAATGAATTGAAGATCTTATCGGGGTTTATTATAGGCGCACACTGCCAGGAAATATTTCAGTATTTCTTTTAGAAACAGAAAGCAATCTTAACTTTAGAAACAGCTCGTGGGTGCTTTTACTTCGTTGCATAGTCTGAGCAGAAGGCGCTAACAGAAGACTCTAGAATATCCATCAGTGCCTTGATTTGCGCAGGGCTTTCAGCAGCTGCAAGCCTAGGCTCTTCTTTTCGCCGCACGTTGTTTTGGAAAGTGATGCTGATTAACAGTGATGTTACCAGGCACAATGCAATCCTGGCAGCCGAGGCAGGGCTTACAGCCGGGAGCGCTGCCGAGCGCTTCCGCGGGCGACTCCGGGAAGCGGGAGAGGCGGGGGAGCAGCAGCTGCAGCGCTCGCACCGCCGTGGTGGCTGGAAGTTGTTTTGCAGCATCAGAAGTGGAGATTTTACAGGCAGGGAAATGCCCGGCACGGCTGCCGGAGGAGTTGTTAGAGACGCCGGGTACTTGGCTCGGAGCCGCTCTGCCACATGAGCAGGACTAGTCCCTCTATCTCCGGCATCTGCCGGTGCTCTCTGAGTGGTAGTCAATAGACGGATCTGTGCCCTCACGCTAAAGAGACGAGATTTTTGCCTGAGATGTATTGAATAGCACGTTGTGATTCCCGATTTCTGTGGCTTGATATGTGTAATGAGAATTTTCGTAGAGTTCGCTGAATTCTAGAAACCCTTTGTGTATGAGGTTGTTATCCCGGGCTCCTGATGGCTAAAAGTCACCTCCGCTCGCGTTGTCCCCACGGATCATGCTGAAGGGCGTCCTGACATCTCTGCCCGCTCTGCTAGCAGGCACAGCCTGCCTTGGCGTAGAAGGGCTCAGAGCTGCCGGGAAAAGGGAAGATCAGTGTGGCGATGCTGCCAGCAATTCTGCCCGTCCCGTCCTCTGGCAAAGTGCCGAGCTGAGAGCGAGCCCCGCGGGGCAGTGGGGACTTCCACAGGCGACAGCACGGGCTGCTTGCCACACCTCCACAGCAGAACGAGCCCGGTGTTTCGGGTCGCTGCGGCACCCCCGTCCTTCCTTTCGTATCTGTCTCCATGTGAAAGACCGTAGCAGGGTCCCTGCACCTCCGTTGGTGGCTCTGCACTGGCGATTTGGGCTTGGTACGAGAAATAGCTCCGATAGCGCTCGGTCAGCAGGCAGACCCTGTTTAGTGTCGGGCTCCCATCACTTTGCGAGCTCTTCCTGTGCTCCTTCCAGGCNCCTAATTTAGCACCATTGGGCACTCTTGGGATTTTCCCAAGCCCCGGTACCGAGCAGGACGTGTCCGGCAAACCTCCGTCGAAGATACGGCGCCTTAAAATCATCGCTGATGTAATGATGATGTTCAAACACGAATGTGCCTTCGTGTGGTGTAGCCGTGTGCTCCACAGCCCCGACATAACCCGGTTTTACTATTCGCCTTTAGATTTTTGCCTTTGCTGGATTAACAGTTTCTTCTGGCAGCCACTATTGTTCCGAGCACAGCGTGCACGGCTGGACTGGTGCCGTCTTATTGCAGGAAAAGGGGAAGATTGGCTGAAAATGTAAGATGGGGAGGGAGGAAGAGTATGTAAGGGATGTTCAGGGCTCTGAGGCGCTGTAAGTGCAGCACTGCAACTACTTGTCAAGTGGAAGAAATGCTCTGTGAACACCTTGGGGAGTGACACGTGGTGAGGGGTTGTGTAGCAGTGAGACCTCAGAGGTCTTGGACCGTGCTCTTGGGATGACAAAATTTGAATTCCTTAGTGAGTTATGTCAAATTGGCTTTAAGAATGGTTTAAGTCGTGAGAAGGGAATAGGGAGTGGTCTGGATATGGCAAAATTAAGGCACCTGTGAGATCAAAGATAAGGGGTTTTAAACAGAACTTACATTATCCACTGTGATTACAAGAGTAGTGTCTACTTAAAGTTGTTTAATGCAACTTAATACATTAATTCAGCAAATTATGGTGATTAGGTTAAGTGAGTTGAGGTAGAGAGGAGCCCTTTGAGACTGGAGACCTTGAAAAGAAGAGTTAGGTGGAAAGGCAGCCCAAAAAAGAGTGTGAGTAGAGAAACTGAGTGTAAAGACACCTTTGAGAGCATCAGGGCAGCTGGATGTGGAAGGGAAGGCACAAACAGGCAGGGAGGAGCATGCCTGGGACTCTGTCGAGCCAGGGCAGTGCCTTTGCACAGAGGGCAAGGCTGGATTCTGTCCCCATGGCACAACAGCATTGCTCCCTTCGTGTCAGGAGTTTCTGTGCTGTAACTGGCCCTGGATATTTAATATTACTAAGCACTGCATCTTGTCTGTGATCCAAAGCTGTCTACCTGAGTGGTATGTGGATCAAGCACCCATCCATACTGGATTGGGAAGGGAGGATCTGAGTGTTGAGATGGTGCAGGCAACACGTGTTCTGGTGAATGAAGTTGCCTAACACATCACTGTCCAGGGTGGAAATGGACAAGGGGAAAAGGGATGGCAAAATAGTAAAGCAGGGTGGTAAGCTTTAAAAATGTTGTTAAAATCAAAGTGAATTGAAGAGAGGTTCCCTTGGAACCCTGTAAACAGCATTGGAAAATGCTGTGAAATTAGAGATGCAGCAGAAAGATGAAGAATTTATTTCATGGTTAATGAGTAGTGAATGAATGGAATAAAGACATATCATTGTGGGGTGCCAGATACTTCTCAAAAGGTGAAATCTTGAAAAGAGTCAAATGTGCAATTACTTTGATTTTGGCCATTCATTAATCAGTTTCTACTAGCACTGCTGGTACTTTGGGCACCAGTATGCATATGATAGCAGCTTGTCATTCCAGTATTATGTTTATGGAAAATCTGCCTTTCAGTGAGTATGTGTTCAAAAGGAGGATGTTGGACCCAAAATTCTTGGGTTTCTTCATTGTAAACCAAGTCACAGATGGGTAAGTAGAGGCTGTGGGTTTTACTTGTGTGTGCTCCTAAAATATCAATATGTGGCTGTCCTGGTCTTTCTGGACAAATGGATTTATTCTTGCTGTAAGCCAATTTTAAGGGAAATATATCAGTCTTTTCTGTGACTTTAATAGGTGTTATTGCATTGGTTCAGGGTGTTTATAACGACTGTGCAAATCACTACAGAGCAGCAAACCCAGCAACTTCTCAGGTATTGTAGAAGACATCATATCTTGGCAAAGAGGAATTTAGGGCAGATTTGGAGTGGGGGGAGTGTGGATGAAAATTCTGTGGTGACTAGGTGGGAATTGGGGATTCCTGCAGTTATCAATCAAGAGAAAAAGAGGGATAAACAGCATACTATGAGTACTTACGTTGTATATTGTGTGTAATGGTTTGTTGAACAAATTTATGTCCTGTGTGGATGCCCAGCACTTCTGCAGATCCTGCTCTCAGCACCTTGCCCCTCCTTTCCCCTCTGCTCTCCAGCCTCCCCAAGGTGTGTTGTAGCATCAGTGCAGTAGAAAAAAAATGCAACATTCAAGTACTACCAGAACGTCCAGTAGTTAAAAAATCTTAACATCCACAGGCAGTTATGCTGAGGACTTGCTCCAGTGTGGGCAGGATAGGAACCTGACTGTGAGGTTTTTGCTGAGTTCTGAAGATGCAAACAGATGTATTGATTTTTTTTTTTTTTAATTTAATGTGCAACTTTTGACTGTGCTCCAGATTTTCCTCTGCTTTGAAAGGTTCTGTTACGATGTATAATTGAAGTGTTCTGTTTCACTTGCCCGGAAATTCTCAGCTGCATAAAGAAACACCATGAATGCAAGAAGGGTTAAGATCTGTCCTTGTCACACATTTATAGCCTCTTGCTTTTGCTTGATCAGAAAGAAGCTGGAAACAGAGGAGACTGGTGGTGCTGCCAGGGCTTGGGGCCCATCTGTACAAACTGCTGCTGAAAATCATTCCAGGGAGGTTTTCCAGCAGAGTATTTTGAAATACTTTCTGCCCTTTTCCACCTGCTTTGGGGAGTGGTTGGTAACTATTTCCTGCATGCAGAAAGTTAGGGGAGCAGAGAGTTTTGATTTATTTTTTTTTCCCCTCCTTCCCCCCCACTAATGATCTGCAGTATCCGTGTAGTATCAGCTCATCTTTCCCCGAAGTTCCTGGGCATGTCCTAAATGCAAGATCTATCTGGCACCGATATTTACTTCTTTACAAGTAATGGACTGCTGCAGCCTTCCATTTTCCCCTGCCACCCGAGCCATCCCCCTCTTTCTTTGGCGGGCTGGATGTGAGCTCGTCTGTGGCTTGGGGTGATCTGACTGTCAGAGCAGAGATCCTTCTCTCCAATAGTCTTTCATTTACCTTGTTCAGAAGGTGGAGCAGGAAAGAGGCTTTTTCCCTTTTTTTTCCTCCTCCTCCACCCCCCGAGTTTAACAGGGGTAGAGTCGACTGCCTCCTTTAATTGTGCTCTTAAAACCCCTCTGGGAAATGTTGTGCTCAGCTGGAGTGTGCCTGGACTGTGTTGACCCATGTTTAGCCGATGCCTGTCACTTCTCATCCGCCTTTCCCTTCCACCGCGCTACTCTGACAGCGCGCGGCAGCGCATCCTCCCGCTGCCTCTCCCGCAAGGACCGGAGAGAGGGAGGGAGGGAGGACGGGGGGTCTGCTCTGCATCTCTTCACGGAAACACATCCATGACGCGCACTCGGAGGCGCGGACCACCCCCACCCCCCGATCTCCGTCGGGGCGTTAAAAAAGAGGGGAAGGACGAGGAGGGGGAGGAGAAACAACCGCCGGCCGGCGGGACAGCGGCGGCGGGGGGAGCGCAGCCCCCTCCCGCGGTGGCGCAGGTGTCGCCGCGGCCTCTGGGTGGCGCCGCCGCCGCCGCTGCCCGTCTAAGAACCGGTCGGGGNGAGCCGCCGCGGAGCCTCCCGCGCCTGCGGAGAACTTCTCGCCTTGCCGCCGGCGCGCCCCGGTGCCCGTTCGCTCCGCGCCGGGAACTTGGGGTTGTTTGCGGAAATTCTGGATTATGGTCCTGCTGAGCCGGTCTGCGGGGAGCTGAGCCAGGGGAGGAAGCATGCGGGGCTATTTAATGGTCTTCTGCCTTATTTGCTGCACCGCGGACGGGCAAATAGTGTATTCCATCGCGGAGGAAACAGAGCGTGGAGCGTCTGTTGGGAACATAGCGAAGGATTTAGGAATAGATGCAGCTACACTTTCAGCTCGGAAATTTCGCATGATCACCGGTTCAAGTAAGCAATATTTTAATATAAATGCCAGCACAGGGGCTTTGTCTGTTAACGAGCCCATAGACAGAGAGCAGCTTTGTGAATTAAAGTCTGTCTGTCTCCTGAATTATGAACTCGTGTTAGAAAACCCTCTAGAGCTTTATAGGATGGAATTTAAAGTCTTGGACATAAATGACAACTCCCCCAGCTTTCCCTTAAGTGAATATCATATAAGCGTGCCTGAGTTCCTGTCACCTGGGGCACGGTTTACACTCCCCAATGCCCAAGATCTTGATGAAGGTGCTAACAGTGTCCAGAATTATACTCTGAGCCCTGATGAACATTTCCATTTGGAAATGCAGATACGTGGGGACGGGAGTAAATATCCTGAATTGGTGCTGAAGAAAGCCTTAGACAGGGAGCAGCAAGCCACTCACAGACTTGTGCTTACAGCCAAAGATGGTGGGAATCCTCCAAAGTCCGGTGATGTCCCGGTCATTGTGACTGTGCTGGATACCAATGACAATGCACCAGAATTTGAGCACTCGGTCTACAGGGCGAGTATCTTGGAAAACTCCCCCAGTGGTACTTTGGTAGTCCAAGTGCATGCCACGGACTTGGATGAAGGTCCAAATGGAGAGATCAGGTATTCATTTAGCAATACGACTTCTGCTGACTTACAGCGAATGTTCTTAATTCACCCGCACACTGGGGAGGTGACAGTCAATGGCGTTTTAGCTGTTCAGAGACCCCTTCTCGAGATGCTTATTGAGGCAAGGGATAATGGGGCATTTGGCATGTCCAGCACAGCTAAGCTGCTGGTGGAAATCACTGATGTGAACAATCATGGCCCAGAGATTACAATTACATCCCTTTCCAGTCCCATTCCTGAGGATGCTGTTCCTGGCACAGTGATAGCTCTGCTGAGTATTTTGGATAAGGACCCTGGGGAGAATGGGAAAGTAACCTGCCAGATCCCTGATAAGCTTCCCTTCCAGTTAAAGCCTTCCCTTCAAAACTACTACAGCCTGGTCACCAGCGAGCTTCTGGACCGAGAACTGATCAGTGAGTACAACATCACCATTACTGCCACAGACTTGGGTTCTCCACCCATCACCACTCAGAAGACCGTTTGGGTGCAGATTTCTGACGTGAATGATAACCCTCCTGTCTTCAGTGCTGATGCACTTGATGTGTTTGTGGAGGAGAACAACCCACTTGGTGCTTTTATCTACCAGGTCTCGGCATCTGACCCTGATATAGGGGAGAATGGACGGGTCTCTTACATGCTCAGGAATTCCACAGTTGCAGGCAGTGCCCTGACCAGCTTTTTGTCTGTGAACTTGGCCAATGGGAGCATCTATGCAAAACGTGCCTTTGATTTTGAGCAGCTTAGGAGCTTCTATTTCCAAGTGGAAGCCAAGGACAATGGGTCACCAGCCTTGAGTGCTGCCATAACAGTGAATGTTTACATCTCAGACCAGAATGACAACGCCCCAGCCATCCTGTACCCCACCAGCCAGAATGGCTCAGTAGCTGTGGAAGTTGTGCCCCGCCTGGCTGATGAGGACTACCTGGTGACCAAAGTGGTGGCGGATGACGAGGATAATGCACAGAATGCCTGGCTTTCCTATCACCTGGTCCACGCCTCTGACTCTACCCTGTTCCAGTTGTCCCCACACACTGGTGAGCTGCGCACCACGCGCTCCATGCGCTCCACTGACTTCCTCAAGCACAAGGTGGTTGTGGTGGTGCGGGACCACGGGGACCCACCGCTCTCCTCTACTGTCACGGTGGGCATCCTGCTGGCTGACACCCTGCCCCAGGCACTGCCAGATTTTGATGACAGTGGGGAACCGCCGCCGCTACTCAACGCTACAAACATCTACTTGATCGTTTCCCTTGCCTGTGTCTCGTTCATCTTTGCGACATTCCTCCTCTTCCTTGCTGCTGTGCGGCTCTGCCGCTGCCGGACCTGCTGCTGTGGTGGCTGCTGCTGCCCAGCTGATGATTATAAAAAATATTGCTATAGTGTGCACATGCTTCCCAGCTCCCACCTCCCACCAGACATGCTGGAGGTCACTGGTGTGGGGAAACTGACTCACACCTACTTGTACAGAGCATCTGTAGGTCTTGGGCCTAATAACAGCAGCATCCCAAATGGTGATGCTGGGAACGTTCCCAGTGGGTCAAGGTTACAAGTGCCAGGACCTTGCATCCAAGTGCAGCAGGTCCAAAGTGACCGGTTGAGTGCTGTCCTCGTGGTAAGTACTTCTGCCTTTCAGTTTTTCTCTCCCAGGCACGTGGCCTTGCGTCTGCACTGGGATGCTCAGTGAAGAAGGGACTGAGGGTGTTTGCAGGAAGTCAGGTGTCAGTTCATGACACCTGGAAGGAATTTCAATTTCTTTTATGTATTTCCTAAAGGCAAAACTCTCTTTGTCTGAAATACGGTCATGGGATGACAAAAGAGGGGTTCCCCCTCCACCCTACAAACATTAACGGCCTTCAGCTATAACTGGAGGTAAAGAAGATGTAAGTGAAAACTAAATACCTTGCAAGACAAGTCATTGTCTTCAGAGAGCTAGGTAGGGGCATGATAAGAGTCCATTAAAGTTTCTAATCCATGGGTGGTTCTAAGCTACACTGTGATTGTATTTTTTTAATAATATTTTTATCCCCACCCCCACATTCCTGAGACTTTTTCCATTAAGGGAGAGTAGTTTTCTGAGCCAAGATTTTGGTTTACAATGCCCAAGGTAAGTCTGAGGTGGAATAGAAGGAGTTCTAGCACCTTTTTTGGAAATGTGGTCTGTAGTGCTCATCTCTTTTTCTAAGCAATCCATAGGTTTTTTGAATCTAAACTAATTGCCTTCTGACCAAGCCTCTGACCAAGCTGGTTTCCTCTCAGTAGCATGATGGGTGACTTTGTAGGAGAAAATATCTTGTTGCGATCACAGTGTAGGGCTACAAGGTGGGAGATGTCAGCAGGCCTCATCCGCTGAGTGTTGCTGCATCACTTGTCCAAGACTCAGTGTTCTTATATGTATTTTTAATACATGCTGTGAGTTGTCTGTGTATTTTTGTGAAGTTTTGAGAGATTTTGCCTGCAGACTGTCAAATTCCTGAGTGTGCATAACTAGGTCCTGGTGGCTCTGCCCAGGCCAGTACTCTGTGTCTGGTAAGAGCCTCTCAAGGTGTTTCTAAGAAAAATGTAGGAACCCAGGTTAGAGAGACAGGGTATGATCTGCTTCATGCCATTGTTTTTAACCTAGTTTACAATTATTAGAGCTTGTCCTAAGTCTGTAACCATTATGTTTATTTCCACATTTGAAATATTTAATGTACTTTTAGAAGGATGTAAGTGCCCTGTCCCTTTTTGAAGGGATGTAAGGGTAGGTTCAATAACTTTGGTTAATCAAATACATATTCAACCATATCACACTTTGACTCTTGAATTTCCAAGTTGTGGGTTTTTACAAGTTTTCCCCTCTAAAAGAGGTTTTAATTAGTTCATTGCGTCTTTCCTTATTTATCTATTGACAATGTGAAATAGGTTTGTGGGTTGTAATTTTTTGCCATCCCTCCCACATTGTTTCTGAAACCTTGTCCACATAAATCCTACTGTCAAGGAAAGATATTTTATCAAATATTTGTTATTTGAATGGCACATGATGGTTTACCTGGTATTTAATCACAGTCATAATGAGTTTAAAGTTCTATTCTCTGTCACAGCAGAGGGTTGCACATGTTGTGGGTTTCTCACCATGCAAACAGGGATACCTAAATCTTGCAAAAGCAGAGGTATTGGTACAACTCAGTAAGAAATTGTAGAGTCCAGGAAAGCAACAGCTGGCAGTGTGTAAAGAAGAACCTCTTCCTAATGCATTGGTGCACTTCGGGAATATCAGTGTTTATTTTGAGAATCTGAAAAAAGACTGAGTTAAAACCCTTATAACATGGAGTAAAAAACTTTTTTGGCAATCTCTTAACTCAGAAGGTGTCTGCAAGAATCTTGACAGTGTCTTGAGGGTGTAAGCTTGGCTGGAGAGTAGTTCATAATTGCAGAACTTTTACAGCAACTATGAGATTCATATATATATGTATAACCAAAAACCAGCACAACTCATTTCCTTGTTCTTGTTAAGCAGGATCTGGAAACTCAATTTAACAACACATTAAAGAACTGAATTATAACAAAAATGCGAAAGTATCCTTGATGTCTGTAATTAGAACAACTAAGACGTATCTCATTACACCTCTCTGGATTTCAGTCATTTAGTTGAATTTTGAAGCTTCTAACATAAGACACATTTTCAGGAGCTTTTGGTAGTGGGTGAAATAAAACCCAGATGTCACATTTGGCAATTTTGTTTCCTTGACTTGCAATACTCAAGAGATGAGCAACTATAGATGTGGATTACATGAAAAGTCCAAAGTTAACTGAGCTGAGTAGGGGAACAGAGGCAGAAACTGTGAAAATGTATCAGTCTTAAGATCAAAATGATGCTGGTTTTTATTATTAATTTGGTGCTGATCATTCCAGCTGGAGAATTAACTACATATGCATATTCACTAATATAAATTTCAGTAAAAAAATAAATTAATTTTGGGTGTTGTCAAAACGTTGTCTGTAAGTGCTTTCAGGTGATTCATTTGGAAATACAAATATAAACCTACATGATCCTTTGAGCTTTTGAGGAGGTCATTGTGTTGCTTCCTAAGCACATAAATATAGCAAAAAGAAAACAGTGAATATTTAAAATGCAACTATTAAAAAGTAGCAACTTCATAATTATAATTCAAAGCACTGGAAAGTATTTCAAAGCTACAGTTTTAGCATAACTTAAATATACCTGATTTTGTTGAGTTTTTTGAATTGAGGAGGTGATTACAGGGTTGAGTACATGTAGGATAGAAAAAGGTCTACGTACATCAAGAATTAATTGGAATTCCAGAAATTAGGCGTATTTTCAAAATTTAGGTTAACTTCTTCATTCCTTTTCTGCTTTTGCTGCTGAATTAAACGATAGGCTTGGGCGACTTTTAAATATGGAGACACATGAGACCCATTTGTGCTTTTACATTTTCTATTTGGGTTAGAGCTAAAAATAGCTCCATGTATGGCCATAACAGCAGTAAAGTGTAATTATATCTCTTTCAGTATTTTGCTGTGCCTTTCTGCAACATGGCATAAATGAAAAGCCTGGCACTCTGGTGTGTTGTATGAGACACAAAGGCACTAGTGGTTACTAAAGTAAGCAGTGGTTCACTGACTTATTTCTGGGATTGTGATGTAGCCATGGATTGCTACAGCCCTTTTGTTAGCTCATGTTGCCCATTGTGTTACACCAAAGGCCTGTAAGGTATTTCTACACTCAGAGCACAGTGACCTCTCTGTGACTTGACATTCAGTATTTAGGTTGCATCTAAAATTAGGTTCAAACCTTGCAATGGAGAATATTTCTCGTGAAACTGTAATGGGAGTTGGAATAATTTTGTGCCATGTGACCCGCATTTCCAGTGACAAAAATGGATACACATACGCTGAGACAGGGGTAGGCAATCTAGGCTAAACTGCTGCAGGCTAAGCATCAGTGGCTTCCTCTCACAAGTGAAGAGCAGACATGTGCACAAGCCCTCCCTGCATCTCATCCTGATGGGAACGTGCCTCCATAACAAAGTCAAATGTAAGAGTGAAGCACCTTCCCAATTCTTTCCTGTCTATGCTGAGAACAACCTGCCTAGAACCAGCAGTCTTATGCTCACGTTGTAAGAATTCAGTTTTCAGGAAAATATCTTGGCTACAGAAGTTACTCTTGGGGTCAGGCCAAAAAAATCCTAGAAGGAGTGAAGTGAATATCAAAGAAAAGTCAATAAGGGAACCTGCTGTATATTTCCCTCTTTCTGACCACTTCAATTACCTTTTGCAAAGAAGGATACAGTTCCAAAGTTCAGGAAGAGAACACTGAGTCCTGGAAAGGCTAGAAATGCCTGGGCTGAAACTTTGCTTGTCTGGTGTCTGCCTTGGCGTGTTATTTTTAGAGGTGGTGGAAGGGTGAGTGACAGGAGGTGTAGGTTGAGACAAAGGCCTTAAGGGGATGTAAAGAGTAATATGACTGTATCTGGAGAGGCATAAGGCAAAAGCAGTGATGGGCAGGGAAGGATGAGGTTGAATGGTGACCTGGGCTGAGGGGAGGGTAGATGTGAGTATTTCTTGCATGAAAGTGTAAAACAGGGAAACACAATTTGGATCAAGTCCAGTCCTTTCCTGTACGTGTCACCACTTAATCTTAAATATTCAAATTCAAAGATTTAAATGTTAATTGTAAAATGAATAATTTTAATTACAAAATTCGCTAGGCTGTGCCCATTATTCCTACTGGAAAGCTATTCCTCAAAGGCTTTGAAAAACACTGTTCTGACATCCTGCCAACAGTTCTTTGCTATGAATTTGTAGGCATTTGGTTTTGTGCCAGGAAATTCCCTTTTAATATAAGTAGTTCTTTCCTTCTTTGCATCTTGCTTTCCCCACAGTTTAGAAAGCAACCACATATTTTCTTAGGCTCTGTTTGACCAAGCTAAACAACTCAATCTCTTTCAGTCTTTTTTCCTATCATCATCTCTGTACTGTCTGATTATATTGATATTCCTTGTCAACATCTTTTTTTGTTTGTGAATATGTATTTCTTGCAAATATGTGACCAGATTCATATATATTTCAGACCAACAGGAATACTTGAGGGCAATTATCTTCTCCATAGTTGTAGTATGTTGATTAATCAGTCATGTAATTATTATTGCAGAGCCTCTTTGGGATAGGGGTAGATGGGGAAAGGTTGATGACCAAGATGGTGGTCCTTCTGCCTAAATTCACCCACCTAAATGCTTGATGTTTGAGCCTTAGATGTTAAAAAGTCATAGCCACCTGCTTAGAGCAACTCACCCTGCTCATCTTAGTCAGAAGAGTTCAGACAGTGCTGTTTGTAGATTGAGACTAAAAGCACTAAATAACCAAAATGAGTTGATATAAATAGTACCTTATGGAAATCTACACTTTGGGTTATTAGATGTCATCCATTTCTGTGGCAGGTGTAGAGATCTTGAAGTCAGTGATGCCATATAATTGTCCTCTGCAACTGTTGTTAGAATAGCCCAACTTCTTGTGTGTTAAACTTTTCAGTGTAGCATATTTCAAGCAGAATAATCAGTAAAATCAGAACAGATGGGATGAATTTCAGTTTGTGTTTCCATTGAAGAGAACTGAAGATCAGTCTAACAAACAGTTGTCTTTGATAAATCTATTAATATTTTCTTTCCTTTCCAGGGTACCTTGATTTCTCTTTTATTCCTCCCTCCAAATTTGTGTCCAAACAGGCAGGGTAATGGGTTTGTGGTCACATAGGCTGGATTTTACTATTCTAAATTACTGTCTCTGCAATTGCTTTTCTTTAATCTGATTACTCTACTCCAGACTTGACAGGTTTTTATTAAAAAAAAAAAAAGCCAAAACAAATTCTCTTCAATCCTCTGCTTTTATTTATCAGTTATTTTAGAAATCTGTGATGGAAATGGGGATTTGAGGATGCTGAACTCCCAACATTTTGGTTCTGCCTTGGTGACAGTAATTTCCGTTCCCTTGGAGTAATTTGCCACATAGTCAATGTCAGCCTTAAGATATTGAAAATAGAGGAAAATACAGAATAGTTGTCATAAGATGGGGTGGTGGCTCTAGGGGATCATTGGTCCACATGTGCCATGAGTTTGTATCATTGGCTTTTGCATCCTCTGTATCCCATTGGAGAGAAGCTGTTGGACTTTTAGTGTTGCCCAGTGTAACTGTGCGAATGCTGTGTATTTTTGGGACTACAATTAGCTTGTTTCCATGTAACAAAAGGAATTCTGCTAAGTATGTGATCTGCTGGGGACTATTTAGAATCACAATTAATCAAAAGAATGTCAACAAAATCCAATATTCAGACTGAAAAGGGGGATAATCATACAGGTGGGAATTAAGATATTAAGTTGAGAATTTGTAAGGCAAAGAAATGGGCAGGGCAACAGCTCAAAAATTTGGTGCTATCAGAGGCATTTGTAGAATAAAAGCAACCTTGACCAATAAGGCAGGTGGAACTAAAGTATGGAGAAAGAAGGTACATTAAGAAATAAAGAAGCGGTTTGTAGTCTCTGGTCTTTGAGCAACCTCTCTAAGGAAAATGAACATGTTTTTGTTCTTTGGATGCTTTCTTCTCCAAAGGAATGATTTTTATATTTTGATCTGCGAGTTCTTCCATCTCCCCCATGACTGGTCCCAATCTGATGGGTCTTGACACCATGTTTAGTGACTTTTTATTTCTTTCTTCTTCTGCAAAAGCTGCCTTCTCAAAGTCAAACACCTTTTCACAAGTGGTCTGAAAAATCAAAGTTTATGATGTTCCCTCACAAAACCTGAGGGTATTGGTTCCAAAAGGTTCTGTGCTGTCATTCCTCAACCTTTTCCAATTCCTTTGTTGGGGTCAGAAGCATGGGAACAGGGAAGTTTTATACCTGAGTGAGCTTTTCATCTTTTGAACTACATAGCTGTTTGCCATGTGTCTTGGGAATGTATTTTAGGCAGCTTTTAGGTTCTGATTTCCAGCCAATAATTACATGGAGACTGGCACAATATTCTTATGATTAAAGCTGTTTTCATTACATGGTATTAAATTCACAGGGTTGTGATCATACTTATAGTATTAAGACATAAAGACATTTCAATATAAGCCTGAGCTCAGTCTTTTAGCTTTGTGATTGCAGTATGAGAGAGATGTGGAGCTGCTGGAGACAGTCCATTGATGGGCTCCTAAGATAGCCAAGAGAATGGAGGACCTCTCACAGGGGGAAAGACTGAGAGAGCTGGGACTGTGTGGCCCAGGGAAGAGAAGGCTCAAGGGCTGGGGTGATCATTGATGTCTGAAAACAGAACCAGGAGTTTTTTGGTGGTACCCAGTGAGAGGAAAAGAGGAGGAGGTCCTGTCTAAGTTGAAGTAAATTTTTTCAGGTTTATTTACTGTGAGGGTGCTGAGCACTGGCACAGGTTAACTGGGGATGTTGTGAAGTCTCCATCCTTAGAGATATTCAAAAGCCATCTGGACATGGTCCCAAACAACCTGCATTACTTGACCCTACTTAGGCAGTGGGGTTGGACAAGATGATCTCCAGAGATCCTTCTGACCTCAACCAGTTTGTCATTCCGTGTTGTCCTTAATGGAGAAGTGTGCTTGGTGTGCTCTACTTTACAGAGCTGTGTGAGTTCTGGGGTGCAAAGTATTTCTTCTAGTGTGTTTCCATGACTCTTGGACAGTTCCTGGGGGGAAAGGGTGGTGCTGGGCTAGAAATGTGGGATAGGTGTTGCTAAAGTGTGAGTAAATGCTTGAGGATTGCAGAGCCTTTTTTTTTTTTTTTAACATATATTAGACTTTAGAAATTTAAGCCTTTGGTTTATATTAATTGAGATAATAACTTAATTGGGTGATTTTTAAAGTTGTTGAGTTTCATGTTTGTGCCCACAATGTGGATTAAGCGTGCTGGTCTATAAAAAGCAACGTTCCTGGATGTTTGTTGCTCTGCCAAAGTTAGTGCAGTGGAGACTGAAGGACAGGGGGGAGAATGGGTTAATGTAACAAAACATTTTAGCAACTAGGTACTTTGTGAGAGGCTGATCTGTCCATAAGATCTGTGGTGCCAAGGAATTTCTGTCTGAAATGTCACAATGTAAAGACTTTGGGAATCAATTTTCTTTGCATGTACTTTGGGTGCTCTTTTTTTGGACTGAAAAAGAAAAAAGAAAGTCCAAACCCTCATTACACGTTTGCTCAGAAAGACCTTTTCTGTGATTTTTCGTTTTTCACTTGTCTTAAGATACCAAGAATTCAAAATACCTGGCATTTGGTTAGGCCAGTGAAAGAAGTGCAGAGTTTGAGGAGTTTTGTTTAGTAGAAAATGAGAGATTTAAGAGTACTGAGAAACACCAGTGAAACTGCTACTTGGGGTGATTGATATGAGTTGAAGGTTCAGTGACTAAATCTAATGAAAGGGAATGGGTCTTGCAAAGAGCACAAGAATGCTAAAAGTGCTGACTTAATATTTTATATTGTAAGCCCAGTGAACCCCTGATGCAGCCTGAGTTGTGTGGTTTTATTGATTTTTTTATTATTATTATTTTGTTCCCTTTGGGTTTGCTTTATTTAGGTTTTCGAATTTTTGCCAGAATCCCATTTGCTTGCATTACCCATTCTTCCTGTACCACTCACATCTCCAGCCACTAAAACAGGAAAAAGAAAGTCCAGCCAAAAGTATCCAGATAATCTTAATTTTCCTCTATATGTCAGCCTGCTATTTCTCTCCAACAGGTTTACACCATGAGAAAAATTTTAATATCTCAGAAAAGACAGAGAGGACTTTTGACAAGGCTTGTGGTGAGAGGATAAGGGGTGATGGCTTCAAACTGAAAGAAATTATATTTAGATTAGATATTAGGAAGAAGTTGTTTAATGTGACAGTGGTGAGGCCCTGGCACAGGTTGCCCAGAGAAGCTGTGGCTGTCCCATCCCTGGAAGCTGGATGGGACTTGGAGCAACCTGCTCTAGAGAAAGGTGTCCCTGCCCATGGCAGGAGGTTGTCCCTTCCAACCTAAAGCAGTCTGTGATCCTACGAATCATTAAAATGTAATGTTTTAAACATATTTCCTTCTGTTTTCTTTTTTGTAGTCTTGTGGAGCATGGCCTATGTCAATTTTATATATGTATATATTCCTCCAAGTGAATCCTTCAGTTGTTTTGATTTGTTTTGCTGGTGTGTGTATGTTTGGTTTTGTGTTGTTTTTTTTGTTGGGCCGTCATGAATACTTTAAAGATAATCCAACTCTAAAGCTATTTCTTTTCAATATTATCATAGTAGAAGGAAATCTGGTGGAAGAAGGAAGCAATTTCTTCCCTCCAGTCAGAGGAGATGTAACTGCCACCTTATCTCACCTTTTGGGGCTGGCGAAGTAAAATCATTATAGCAAATTACTTGCCTAATTGAAATTGCCAGCTGGAATAGCTTCAAAGGGTTTTGGGTTGTTGGTTTAAGACTGCTGTTTGCACTTTCATCTTTGTTTTAATCTTATTATATATTTGTCTAGGGATTAGAATTAGTGAGTTCCTGTCTTCTCTTTTATAACACCATGCATCTCTACAAGGCATTCAATCCCTTTAATGCATCTCACCTTATTTGAAAAACTACAGGAAAAATTAACCTGAGTTAATACAGGACATGGAAAGGTGCCAGTTTGATCGTGGTCAGAAATGGCTGCAGAATACAAATGCTCACTGAAGTCTTAATCTAGTAGTGAGGCTCTTTACTATTGCCATCTTATGTTTCATGAGAAACATTTCTTCACTCAAGCTGCTCAAAGAGGGCCCAGATACTTTTGGATAAAATCCCAAACCATCGAGCTCTGGAGCTGTCACTGTTGTATGAATTAATAGGTTCATCACCAAGTTCTTCTCCTCTGCATTGCTTTTATGATCATCTAGGACATGGGGCAGTGTTCTTTTATTTAGGTAATTGATATTCTTGGAAAACTGACGTTGTTGAAGTTAAACTTGATTGGGGGTTAACAAATTATGACAAAAACAAATCACACAAACCCACAAAAAACACCCGAACCCCAAGCTCTCCCCCTGCCCCCAAATCCCCACCAAAAAAACCCCACCAAAGCTCAGAACAAAAACCAAACCCCCAAAAAACAATGAGAGGGGAATTAACAGTAGTTTTTTCTCTGCCTAACAGGCATTGCAGTGGTGGAAAGAGGGGAAATGGTTACAAATTGCAGAAAAGGAAATACTTGTTGGATATGAGAAGTAAATTCCTTCTTGTGACAGTGTTAGAAAGCAGAGACAGGACCCTGAGAAGTGTTGGGCTCTCCATCCATAGAAATACTCCTAGCTTGATGAGGTAAAACATCCTGAGCAACCTAATCTCCCTGTCAGGTTAGCCTTCCTCCCTTTGAGCAGAGGTCTGCTGAAGTCTTTTCCAACCTAACTTTTTTCCCTGTGATTCTTTGAAATGTGACAAAATGTAAATGTTTGTAAGTTGTTATAGCCTTTTCAAAAATGACACTTCATTCCATTTCCAAAAGTTATACTGAAGTCTTTACAGAGGTTCTGTATTTTTCCTAATAAGTGCTCAAAATCCTCTATGAAGAGTATGAAAACCATGCCACAACACCTGAATTCCTTCCCTGCTAGATGCACAGGCGGTGACATCCCCTGTTGTGGATTCTAATGCTGGATTCTGTCCAGCTGTGTCCACCTGCAACTGCAGTGATGGTTGTACCTCAGTAACACAAGTTTAGGAAGCTCTGCTTTGCCACCAAGCATGAGATCAAAACCACACAACCTAGCTTTGGGGAGAATTTTACTATCTGAAACCAGCTTTGTGCTTTTAATTGTAGCCTTGAGTTCCCTTCTGAAAGAGTATTTTTTTTCTGCAATAGAATAGCTCTCTTCCTTTACTGGAGGAAAGCATTTATGCTAATAATTCACATCTCACACAAAGCCTAGATCTTGCCCTTATTCTCAGCTACACGTAACTGAGAAAATTTTAATTTTCTTCTCTCTCTCTGCCCTTTATGTAAGGAGACTTCCTTAGATAAAACCATACATGGAAACAGCTGTTGGTCGTGTGCACTCAGGTTTCTAGGAAGACAAGATAATACTCCATGGAGTATCCTGATTCATCAGGAAGCTGTGGAAATGACATTACTTTAGCTATTAATTTGTGGTGTCCTATATAAGAATCTGTAGCCTGTATATGACCTTTTGCAAGGACATTCTGCTTTTTCTGCTGTGAAATTCAGATTCTGTTGCTCTGTCTTGAACCTGCTGGTAGCTCTGGCACCTAAGCAAAGGTGGAGGAAAGGGATTACACATGATCATTGTAGTCTGATTCATTGACAAAAGCAGTGATGAATGTCACCAGGGGTTAGTTAAAGGAAGTGTCAGTTTTCATACTGAATATGTACTGAATAACAGTCTTCTACATTATAGCCTCATTTGAAAGGATGCATTGTGTTAATGTTTTGTGCTTCTCCTGGATGACATTTTGTGGACTGTTAAAAGTAGTGCTAAAAAGGCAGACAAATTAATGGGGTAGAGATACCCACCAGATTAGAAATACCAATAAGATAAAAGAAAAACAGAAGTGTGGGGGTTTTATCATTATTGTACTTATGTTAAGTATTATTCTGATTTAATATAAAACCCTGTTCACTGGACATCATTGTTAATAATTCCAAATGAACCTGTACTTACCTAGACCTAATCCTGAACTGTATCACTGACACCAGCTGAGAGCTAATTGTCTGATGGTGTCAACTGCACCAGTCCTTCCAAACCAAAGTCCTGTAAGGACTATTTTAATTCCTTTTTCCCTTCTGTCAAATGACAAGGGTTTTTTTTGAATAATGCAAAAATCTCTCCTTTAAAATATGAAGTGATAATGCCATCCATGAATTTCCTTTGTGATAGCATTTTGAATGCTTACTTCTCTACTTGCTGTTGAGGTTCTCATTAATTTTATCGCAATTTATTCATTCATTGGGCTTTTAACAATTTTATGGTCAGCAGTACAAAGTATAGGTGGGGAGAAGAAAGAAACATTTGAGCACCTGTAACCCAATTTCACCTCATTTCACATCCCCTCACAGGACTATTTTCTGAGATTACACTATTTTAAGACTCACTGAGAAATTTAACATTTACACTGGACTGAGTATTCAGGATTAGTCAGCACACAGATTTTCAGGACTACCATTGATGTTATTCTGCTGTTACAGAAAGGAGATGATAATTTGTGTAATGAATCAGCTCTTCTGGACTTTGAGGATTTTGAAGAGTCCTGGATTCCATCTCATGCCAGTCTGAAAAAGCCAAAGATAAATTCAAGTGTCCCACTTTTCTCGTGACTGGTTCAGCAGAACAGAAATCATGTTAGAACAGAAGTAGCAGAGGAATGGAATTACAATAGCTAAGATTCTGTTGTTGTTTTCCCCCCCTAAAAACATTGCTATATTTTTTCTCACTTGTTAAAAAACATACTGGCTCTAAATAAATCATAGTCTTGGCATAAGAGTTTTTCATGGGCAGGCTGGAAAACTTCCATAAATTGTGGCCATTTAAAAACATTAAAAATCTCAAACAAGTATATATTACATTCTTACAATATATTTCATCTGCCTATACCTAGGGTTTCCATTCACCTCCTCAAAAGTAGCAGAATTATTCTATTTATTTGCCATGATCCTGTACATTTAGATTGTTCCAAGTATGTGTTTGGCTGCCACTAATTCTCAAGCCTTGTTTGCTTCCAAGAAAGCTGTGAGAGTTTTATATTTAAAAGTGTTCTGCCTGAAAGAGACTTTTCAGTTACTATTGTAAGTAGTGTTGAGTCACTTAATATCATGCATTTTTAATGCAGTATTATTCCTTTCAAAAGGAATGCTTTTGAAAATACTTCAACAGAGTGAAACTGGACCAGGAGCAATTACTGTCTATAGTAGCATCTTGTGTTCAAACTACATTTGCTTCTAGGGGCAAAACTATATTGTTTATAGGGGAATGCTTTGCTTAAACCAAAGGATTTGGTTAATGGGATTGGGTTAATGTGCCATCTGGAGAGAGCCCTCACCTCTGTTACAAATGGAAGGACGTTCAGCACTGTGAGCAACTTTATAATTGCTGTTTTTAATTAATGAAAGCAGTTGGAATTGGTGGCCTTGGAGCCATGGACTTCTATATTTTCAGCTCTGTCCGTTATTGAATGAACAAAACCGTTGAAGTATTTCAGGCTGTGTTCATACAGTTACGTACTATAAACTGGCTTGATGTCATTCATAGAATCATAGAATTATAGAATGTTAAGAGCTTGGAATGGACTTTAAAGGTCATCTAGTCACAACCCCCCTGCCATGGGCAAGGACACTTTCCACTAGCCCAGGTTGCTCCAAGCCCTGTGCAACCTGGCCTTGGGCACTCCCAGGGATGGGGCAGCCACAGCTTCTCTGCCCAACCTGTGCCAGGGCCTGCCCACCCTCACAGGGAGGAAGTTTTTCTTAATATCTAATCTAACTCTCCCCTCTGTCAGTGGGAAGCCATTCCCCCTTGTTCTATCACTACATGCTCTTGTAAATAGTCTCACTCCTTCCTTCCTGTTAAATTCTCTTCAGGCACTGAAAGGCCACATTTAGGTCACCTCAAAGACTTCTCTTCCCCAGGCTGAATGATCCCAATTCTTGCAGTCTTTCCTCATGCCAGAACTGCTCCATCCCTCTGATCATCTTGGTGCCTCCTTTGGACTCGCCCCAACAGCTCCATGTTCTTCTTGTGCTGAGAACCCCAGATCTGGAGGCAGCTCTGCAGGCGGGGTCTCACCAGAGCAGAGAAGAAGGGCAGAATCCTCTCCCTTGACGTGCTGCCCTTGCTGCTTTTGATGCAGAATGTCTGATCATTCCTTTAATGTGTCTAATCTTTCCTTTAAAAGCCTTGCTGAAGTATGTTTTGGAAAAAAGGACTTGTTATTTGTTATGAAGTGGTCTTTGTGTCATGTTTGATAGCCATTAACAGCTGCTAAGGTTGGCTGAGTTACAAGCTTTTGAGAAATTATTGTTCACTCTACTTGGTAGATAAACGCAAGGGCTGGAAAGCTCAGTTCCCTCTGAGTCCTGCCAGCACAGAGCCCTGCCTCAGCCAAGAGCTGCCAGGACCTTCCAGTAATTGCAGTTGTAAGATTGTGGCCCAGGCCAAAGTTGGGGCTGGAACTGAGAAGGACTGGGAGGAAAAAACCCAAGCGAATAAAATTCCCAGCCCAGGGACCAGGGTGCGGAGAGAGAGAGGGTCCAGAATTTCAGTGCAGAAGGTTTAGGAATGGGAATCCCATACCTGGGTTGTGGAAGGCAACACCTTGGCTGTGTCAGTTTGTGTGACTGGCAGTGTCACTGCCGTGTGTGTATCTCTGTGTGTCACTGGGACACGTGCTCAGCTTTGCCACTGGTTGAACCAGCAAATGAGGGAGCAGCTGCTCCATCTCAGCCTGGGCAGAGTCCCTGCTCCCTGGGGCATTGGGCTGTGTTCCAGAGACCCAGCAGGAGAGGTCCTGATATCCCTTTACAATGCAGCAATATTTTGGGCTAGAATTTAAATAGTTTATTTTAATGCAAGTGGAGTTCCATAGATGGGCTGTCGCTGAGGAGGAAAACACAAGGATTACAGCATGACTCATCAGCTGCTCAGGTGTTTCCATCAATAAGAAAATACATTGTTCAAGGTATTGTGGTGGTTCTGGGGGAGTATTGACAACATAACAGAAGCAATGGCAAGTGCTGATTTTGCCAGTTATTTTCAAAAAGGGCAGTCAGAATTTGTTAGACATATTGCAAAGGGTCACGTGTGTGACTGAGGAAAAGAAAGTCTGTCAAATAAGAATGGAAATGGTAAGGGCTTGGGAATATTTTGCAAATACTATTTTATTCACTAGGAGAAAGGTATAAAAGTGTATAAAAAACCACATGTTTGGGTGATAATGTGCTTGCATTTTAGATCAACTGCTATGCAAAAACCCAATCCTTAGAAGTATACCAATGGAGAAAAGTGGTGTAATGAATGCTTAGGTTAATTGAGTATTCACTACATCATTGCCCTCTATTTGTGTCTTTTAAGATTGGGTATGTGTTTTGGATGGACAAAGACAATGATTATTTTTTAATCTCTTATAGAAGGAAATCTGGCTCAAAACTTTAGAGGCTTGTAAACCTTGAAGGTCAATTACCCCACAAGAGATGGAGATTCTGGAACAAATAGGCTGTATGAAGCTACATGTGAGGGATTAGTTTCAGTGTCACTAAAAACACATTAATGGAATGTAAGAAACACAGAATCACAGAACCAACAAGTTTGGAAAAGACCTCTGATGTCATAGAGTCATATCACAATGAAAGATAATAGATAAAATATTTGATAGCTCAGAAATCTAGCAGCTTCTTTCTTTGACTACTTTTACCTGAAGATGCTTTGTTTCAGGTTGATTCTAGCATGGCTGAAGAGTGTACAGGCCTTTGTATTGCAGCAGCATAAACCTCAGAGCATAACTCAGCAGTATTAACATTTGGCAGAGTTCCCATTCTGCATGGGTCTATGTGCCAGAATTCTTGAATGAAGGACTAAAGGAGAACTGAAAGTCTTTGGTGAAAATACAATGTCAATATTGCTCTTACTGTATGTACAGCAGGAAGATAAACTGTGGTGTTCGTGGTTGAAGGATCAAGTACCCAAAGGACAGAAATATGGATTGCTTTGTGCCTCTTCGTCCTTCCAAACCTCTTTTTTTTTAATCTCTTTCTGCTTTTATTTTGCCCTCCCCAGTACTCGTCCCTCTTTCCTCACCTTCTCCTGGGGTCTAGTTCCTACTCCCAGAAATGTTGTCAGATTTCAGGATGATTTAAAATATGTAAACCCCTGAGAGAGAGACCGGACCGAGTCTCCTGTTCCCACTGTGTCCTTTCCAGCACACAGAACACAGCTGCCTTTTTTGTTCTCCCAAATCTTGACTCTGCTATCTGGACACTGGCTCCTGACCTGGAAATGGTTCGGAGTGATATGGCCTTCTCAGTGGACTGGACTGAAAGGCCTCTAAACTTTGTGTTTTCAACCACTGTTCAGTGTGACGAAACCCAGGAGGAATGCTGGTGTTGCTGGATATTATCTTGGTTTTTCCCTAACCATGTAGCCAGAAATGTATTCCAAATGCTCAGTCCTAACCTCTGTTTCCTAAAAGCACAGTTTACAAAGTATTAAATGAGAAGAATCACGCTGAGGCGCTGCAGGTTTATCTGCTTGTGGAGGACAATGTTTTGATTAGTACAAGGAGAGAGGATTGATTTCAGTGGGTACATTTGATATCATCATCCCTGCTTATCACTCAGAATCTCACATGTCCTGCTGTGGTTTCTCTGTTCAATGATGGAAGAAACGCATTGAGATCAGCTGAGTTGTTAAAAGCTGGAAGTCCTGTGTTATTTGAGGTGTACCAGAGCTAACAGTATCCTTGTAAGGCTGGGAGATCTGTGCCCTTCTGGAGGAGCAGCTGAGGACCCAGTAGGATACCTTGCCCTCTGCATCAGAGCCACTGCCTGCTGGACAGGTACAAACAATGTGGGTTTCCCTCAGTACAGAAGGATTTTGCGAAGTGTATGATCCATGCAAAATGTATTAATACTACAGCAATAACTTGTGCTAAATGCTGGATATAGTCCAGCTCTTAAAGGAATATTTCATTAGGTCAACCGCTCTGATCTATTCAGTAAGAACTGTTGTGCTCAAGGAAATAAATATTGAAACCTTACTAATTTCAAAGCATAAATATTTTGTGTCACTGAGGTTTTAAGAATTCCAAAGGGAAATTTGAAAGCAGATATTCCAAATGTTTACTTAAAAATCCCCAAACAGTTGTCTCCCTTCAGTACCTTTTACAAATAATAAATTATATATATGTATATGTACCTTATTCCTTGAGAACAACCAAGGATCCTTTACAGTAGTGCTTTAAAACCTTGCTATGGCCATTTGAGCTCAGATATTGCTGACATCTTAAGAACTAAGATACTTGCCAAAAATCATGAAGCCCCTAATGTAACAGTGAACAGAACCCAGCTCCCCTGACGTCCTGCTTTTATGTCATGATCAACTGTATCTGCCACCACCTTGCTTTTGTCTTGTCCTGATTTCTAAAGCCCTAATTTAGCTCATGGGCACTTTTTTTTTGCCTTCTTGTTATGGCACAAGAGCCATTGCTTATCAGGACTTCCTCTGGGCTTCTGGTCATAATCTGCCTGACCTCATATGTTGAATATTCCCTTTCCTTTGCTTCCCCTTCCAAGTACTCTCAGATGCTCTTATGTGCTGTAAATCAGAGGCGAACTTGTTACACTGGTGAATATGACAGAGCTGTCCTCAGTAGTGCTGGAGCTGGGCATAAAAATCCTGAACTGGGCACCTGTGACCAGTGGCTTTCTGTCTTGTTCTTAATACCTTGGCCCCTGTTTCACTCCAAGGTGTGCCTGTCAGCCTGTGCAACACAGGGTATTTTTCATGCCGTGCTGCCAAGTTCTGTTTGAATACTGTGTGTAACATTATAGTTCTTGTATTTCCTAAAGTCTGTTCACCACTGCCTTATTCCCTGCTGCTGTTCCCATCCAGGGAACTAGTTGAGAGATGATGATGCTGACTGCTCCCATCTCAATTCCCTCCTGCTCTGCTCCTTGCAACCTCTCCAGCTGCCTGGAGCTGCCTGTTCTCCAGCAGCAATAGCTGCAGTGAGTGCTAGAGACTGAGGAACTGTGAAGAAGGAGCTGGTGCTGATGTCTCTATGTAGGTGGGGAAGTGGACTTGGAGCAGAGAGTTAATACAGCTGTGACCCCATCCCTTTCCTAAAGTCTCTCTGGGTTGTAAAAATTATTAGTGTTTGTTCTTCTCTGGACTCTTCCACACAGTGCTGTCTGTGTTTTTACTGGTTTCTCACAGCATATTCTGGCTATTGCTAAGTCTAACCCTTTCAGACTGAACCCCTGCCCTCTCAGGGTCTAACCTGGTGTGCAAATTCAGTCTCACACAGAAGAATCTGGAATTGTTATGAAGAAAATTAGTTTAACAGAACTGAATGTAAGATCTTGTGGCAGAGGAAAGTGATTTTCTTCTGCAAGATCTCTGAAGTTTCCCAATCTCACTCATTTTTCAATAGATTTTGCACACTCACAACCACATACTGCCAAGCATCAGCTCATGTGCCAGGTGGTCACTGGTGACCAGGATCCTGTGTGTGCAATGCAGAAGACAAGGGGCATTGGCTGTCACGGCTCACAGTCTCATTTGGTGGTGACAACAGACTGATCTGGGACTTGCCATTGATTCCCTTAAGGAACAGGTGATGTTTGGGATCTGTTGCATCATTTTGTCTCACCCCTTTGTAAGTCTGGGGCAAATTATTTTTTAATTTCACAGTTCTCTCATATTCCCCTGCTGTACATTTGAAGGCTCCAGTTCTCTTCTCCATCTTCTTGAAACCTTAATTTATGTAATTCATTCATTTGTATTAAAACCCCGTGTAGGCTCCTCTGTACTAATTAACGCACAATTTTTTCTGTTAATCCTTATTTTGTATTTTCTTTGCATGCTTTCACATGTGCACACACTTAGTCACACTGTCTTTGCAGAATAACTGTAAATGTATTTTTTTTTTTCACATCTCTACCTGTGAAAGGACAGAAAATAAATGGGTGCAAGCAAAATACCATGGATTACAGACAGGAAAAACTCAGATTAGTTACAAGTAATGAACTCAAACTATTGATAAGTATTCACAAGAAATAAGAAAACTAAATGTTTGGGGGGTTTTTTTAATACAATTATTGTCAGATTATTTTGGCACTTTATCAGGTACTACTTGTAAGTGCACAGTTGGAATCCAGTTCTCTGTGCTGTAGTGATAACCTTATTAAATATGACTGAGATTGTTGAAGCACAGTAAAGGAATGGAACATAGATTTCAACTCAACAGAGGAAGTAGAACAAGCTTTTGCATATCTGTTCAGGATAGAGTCGGGAGGGAGAAAGATGTGAAATCCCACTGTGTGCCAGGACCCTGAAGATAAACACTAATATAAAACAAAATCATTAGGAGGGAGTGTAAGCCAGGGTCAAATGCTGCTCCTGGTTCTGCTGAGTAAGGAAATCAATGGGACGTGTCCTGAGGTCAGATAATATCAGCAGAATCTGCAGCATTAACATTTTGCCCATCATATATGTGGTTATAGGCTAAAAATAGTCCAAGAACAGCACAGTTTGGGCCAAAGGATTTTTGTAATAGGATTTGAAGTAAAAATCTTCTAAGCTCAGAAATGCCTGCTGAGAATTAGCAAACAAAATGAAATATTTTCCTGCCCTACTTTCCTTGCTCAGCCATTTCTGTGCAGACACGTGGAATACAGAAAGCTGTGGAGCAGCATACTGGTCTTATTAAAAAATCCTCACAGATTCAGGATATTTTGTTGGGCCTGTGCTCTAATCCCCTCCTGCTTTCTTTATGATTCTCAGCTGCTCTTTAAAACAGTTGCAGGGGTTTGATTTTCTGTCTGGGTACTGGAAACATGGCACTTGTATCACAATTGCAACAAAGACCTGCAGCTGAAAATGCAACTGCAGCAGGGTAAGAATTTTTGGGTGTTTGCCCACATTGCTGAGCAAAGTCTTTCAGATTTGTGCTAAAAGCCGTGTAGATTCTGTGATGGAGATTTTCCTCAAGAGGAGGAAAGAGGGGAAAAGGAGACTGAAGGGAGACCTTACAGCAGTGTACAACTTCCTTGGGAGGGGCAGAGGAGGGGCAGACACTGATCTCTGTGGTGACCAGTGACTGGACCCCAGGGAATGGCTGGAGCTGTCAGGGCAGGTTTAGTTGGATATCAGGGAAAGGTTCTTCACCCTGAGGGTGGGCGAGCACTGAACAGGCTCCCCAGGGCAGTGGGCACAGCCCCAAGGCTGCCAGAGCTCAGGGAGTCTTTGGACAACACTCTCAGGAATAGGGTGGGATTGTTGGGGTGTCTGTGCAGGGCCAGGAGTTGGACTTGGATGATCCTTGTGGGTCCCCTTCCAACTCAGCATATTCTGTGCCTTTATTTGTCCTTGGGGTCAAGTTTCCTCCTTCCCACCATATAGAGTATTGCAAATCTAAACAATGACTTATCCTGAGACCACTGTGCAAGGCTGGAACCACACAGCAGAGCTTCATTCCACACCATAATGTGGCTTCTCTGTCATGGCAGGTGTGGTGAATACAACCTGTACCCACCCTGTGATTGTGGCAGTGAACTCTGGAAGCTCAGAGTAACACCTTCATTGTTCCTTTTGTTGCTCATCCACTCTACAGCAAGGAATTTCCATGATACCTAGACAGTTCTGCCTTTTCTGACTGAGCCTCTGGCAGCAGATAGCGTGGGGCTTGTCTGAGTGCACCAGCCAGGGGTAGAAGTGATGGTTTGCTTTGCTTCTATGTTTTAAAAAGCATAGCTCTAATGATTTAATTTCCTTGCAAATTCGACATTGACTTTGTCCAACATCAAGAAAAGAGCAATTAAGCAGTTAATTCTAAAGTATAACCTTGAAAAAAGAAGTCATTGCTACTCTTTTAACTCTGATTAAGTAGAACTTGTTCTATTAATTTGAGAAATTTAGGGCAGCTCTGTACAACTCAGTCCAGGAGCATTTTGGGTCTGATTTTAAATTGAGAAAATCGGTCCCTCTTTTATGTGCTGCTTTACTTATTTAACTTCAGGAGCAAGTTGAAGCTTGCTGCTGTGTAAGAATATATTGGTCGTTTGGAACAGACCCTTGTAGCTCAGAAAGAACCTCCCATATTGCTTTGGAGTAGAGGTGTGGAGAGAGTAGGAGGAAATTCTTTCCTGGGAGGGTGGGCAGGCCCTGGCACAGGTTGGGCAGAGAAGCTGTGGCTGCCCCATCCCTGGGAGTGTCCAAGGCCAGCTTGGACAGGGCTTGGAGCAACCTGGGCTAGTGGAAGGTGTCCCTGCCCATGGCGGGGGGTTGCAATGAGATGCTCTTTAATGTCCTCTTCAACCCAAACTGTTCAATAATTCTATATGTGATGGAGAGAGAAAGGACAGAACTGTGACTCAGCTGCTGGAAAAAATTCAGAGCAACATGAAGACAGTTTAGTTGTAATCACTGGATGCTCTATCCATTTTCCAGTTATGCAGCTTAGCTTCCTATTTGTGTCTTGGGCTGTCTGGAGTGGCTGCAGGCAGCATGGTGAATGTATAGCAGAATGCACTCCTGTATAGGGAATAAACACAAAACACTTCTGTTACATTTTAGTTGTCACGTGGGACTGAAGTTGCATGTAGGTCTGCTTTATGGAGAAAATACACTTGAATTTAGCAGCCCAGTTATAGGTTAACAGGTTAATGCCTGCTTCAGCTGGTGTTTTGAAAATACCAGGAGGGAGAATGGTAGCAGGTGTGAGTCAGGTTCTGTCTCCCTCTCCTTTTTTATTTTTAAGTCAGTGAAAGGTCTGCAGCATTTTGGATAACTTGAAGATGTGTTAAGGATGGATTAGGCAGGCTTGTAAAAGGAAGTTGCAGTCAAAGTATCTTTGAATAACAAAAGCAAGAGTTAACCGTTCAGTACAAGGAGTAATCCTGTTAGTGCCTCAGCAGGCCAACTCTGCTGAGAAAAAGAGATTTTAACCATGTCTTTTTGTGCAGTTTTGTGGCTCTGGACTGACTATGATTGCCCAGATATAGAACTCAATAAATTAAATATTGAAACCAAAGCATAAGATATGCTTTTATGTCTTGACTTCCATAATTTTGTAACTTGATGTCCTTTCGTAGAGGTGGTAATAGGAAATGTAGCAAACCTGGAGAAGTCATTAGGTGAGCAGGAGAGCAAGAAAGAAAAGTGCAAATGAAGGAGGAGAAAACACCAACCTCCCAAAAAGCAAAACCTGATCCAGCACAAGGTGTGCAGGTTACAGTGAGGGCACTGACAGTCAATACTTGTCACAGATTCAAAGGCAAACTCAGGTCATCATTAAAACAGTGTGATTCCAAACCTGCAGGATTGCCAGCTCATCCTCAGATCCAAACTGGGCAGATTCAGGTGTAGGTGGTTGAGTTCTGAAAGGCACTTGAGAGTAAGCAGGGAGCAGAAGTAAAATTAACAAGTGTAAGTCAGTATGTTTTACCAAGACAGGGAATAATTGAATACTTTTATAGTATTTTATAATGTAAACCTCACCTCTTTTGCCTACTAAAGAGAGGCACTGACAGGCTCTAAGGAAAATGCCCTTAGTCCTTCTCAGCAGTGAAGAAGGTGACTGTTCCTCACATTACTCCTTGCCTGTACTTTTGATTCTCACCCTCTATTTTTATACCTGGATCTCCATTTCCATTGGTTCTGTGCCACTGTTTGTTGCTTAGCTTCCTACTTCATCTGAGTTGTGTAGACAAAAATGAAGGGGAAAGGAGACAACAGCCTTCCTTATCAGCATGATTTAGGAACATAGTCTGTTTCTTGTCTATCCAGAAGGACAAATGTAAAGGTGCTAGGATGTAGAGAGGAAAGAAATATGGAAAATCAACATAAAGGGAGAAGGCAAGTGGATGACTCAAGCAAAAGTGAAAGAGGGAGGAGGACTGACTGAAAATGGAGTAGAAAATGACTGAATGTGCTAGAGGTAGAAGATGGAAAGGAAAGGGGAGAATATTCAGTGGAAGAAGACAAGATGGAGAAAAGCATAGAAACCAAAATGAAAAAAGGGATGGTAGTATAGACAGAAGATGGGAAGTTGAAGTTAAGCTGTGGGCAGTAACACAGAAAAATATGTAGAACAAACAATTACGAAAGGGAATAGATAAAGGTGGGGGGGAAGCGGGGGAAAGGATGGCTTTAGAAGTCAGATCATGTATAAGAAAACAGTGGCAGATTTAGAGCCACCAATATAATTTGGATGTCCATTTAGGAAAGCTCAGGAGCCATTAGTAGAGACTGGAATTGATGGAACTCTCCAAGTCTAATAGAAGACCTTGTTTAATAGGATAAATAAAGCAATCTGTGAAGTGTCTTAGTGCCAGAATATCTATTTCTCAAGAATATGACTTACTGGCAGATATATGCATGTCATTGGACAAGCTAGGAAATCTTCCAGAATAATTGGTTTTAAAAGAAAGAGATGGGAAATAGACACTTCAGATTTGAGATCTTCTCAGAGGAAGTGTAAAGTTAACAAAATACTAATGTGTTTGAACATGTGATTAGTATGTAAGAAATGCTTCACATACAGGTGTGAATGGGGCTCTCAAAAAGTCAGGTCAGGTACTATCTGACTAATAACTAATTTTTTTTCAATTAGGGAAAAGATGACATAAATAAAATTACATTATAACCATATAGCCCAATATTTCTGTATTAAAAAAAAAAAAAGGTATTAAAAACCTGGCAAAGAATAAAGGGCATTATTGGACATGCAGTGATACTAATTGTGCGTTGTCTGTGACAGTGTCATCAAGTCCTGGCACAACGAGCATGAAACTGGGAGAACTCTTGCTGTGAAAAGGATTTAGCCTCACTAACAAACACAGATGTGTGTATAAGGAGTAATACAGAAGTTATAAAACACTGGAACTAGTTCTACTGTGGATTATATCCCAAGGTGGGTTAGTATAAAGTTAATTAAACTTCTTGGAGCACAAACGGGTTTCTACTACCTCCTCCTTTCCAAGTGAGCACCTTGGGTATTAGGATACAGGATGATACTTCTTATATTGTTATTGTTTGAGATTTAAAATGGCATAAGTTTTTGTCTTGTTTAAATAAGGAGGCAGAAGACATCCTGCAGCCTATGATGAAGGCATTTTCTAGGGAGTTGAGGACAGGAGTTAGGACTCCTTAAACCAGAAAACTAAATTGTGTCTTCAGTTTCTGGGCAATTGCTCATATTCACTTATGATTTCGTATAGACATACTTGATTAAACATTCAGATACAGTTTCAAGAGGGTCAGACCTACCTTGTAACCTTATTCCAGTTCTTAAACTCTAGAAGGGCATGCAACACCTGTGAATGGAAGTATAGCCTGAGACAGTAGCCAGAGCTGAGAAACAAATTATATTCATCTGGAAGAGATTTGTTTGACTACAATATGTCTCACAGCCAGTGAGCTGAATTTCAGTGGTGATTGCTTGAGCTGAAGAATCACAGCCTGCATGTCGGAGTGGTAAAGACAATGGTGATAAAGGAAAACAGAACAACTAAATTCTTTAAGAAAATATAAGGAGTAGAAGTAGCACTTGCAGGCTTTGTGGTGACTTTAGAAAGGTGAAAGTTATTTTGTCAGTGTCTGTGTTGTTAATGTCTTTCCATTTAGAACAGCACAATAAATTACTGAAAGGGTTTTTAAGTCATCAGAAAAATATAGCAGAAGACAAACAGGATGAGTCAGAGATATCCACCCTTAAATTTTATGCTAGAAGTGAGAAATAATTGAATGTACTCTGGATACTGGGAGAAGAAAAGAATTTTTTTGTGTGTGTTTATCTTTGTGGTTTATCTGAATTCGGATTTATAGCACTGATCCCTCTCCACACCCCAACCCACCACTTCTTTTTCTTTACATGCCATTTTCTAGAACAAGCAAATATGCTACTGCAAAGAAATTGTGACCTAAATACAAATAGGATTTTTTCTGGCTGTTTAGCAGCCTTGGTTCCCATAACAGCAATGTTTTAAATAGCCTGGCTTCTGATGCTTGTGATACAAAAAGAAATTCTCACCAGTTAGATTCATACCAATGGGAAAACGGGTTTAAGGAAAGACATGAAAGAACATGTCATAGGACCTGTCTATTTCCAACATGGGAGAGGCAGATTCCAAGTGAAAAGATGACTTGTCAACAAGTAATTCAAGTGTGGAAGATGACTTGAACATAGGAGCAAAGAAGTTGGGTGTAGAAACAAGTAGTTTGCATTGCCTCAGGGAGACATTTTGCAGTATTTTTAGGAAAAGAGGGAATCCTATCTCCCCGGGAAATTCCATACAGAGAATGCAGACCATATACTGAAACTGCAGAGCTTTGTTTAGGGATTTCTCAGTGGCTCTGTCCAGACTGACTGCAGAACCTACTCTCTCATATTTTGGGATCTCTGAGCTCAGATTGCTAATTTGGGACTGATGGAGGTTTCTCAGGAAGGGAGTTACTGTAGGGTATGAATCCTTCTCACTCTTGCCTTTCCATTGCCTTATCCTAGGCAATATCTTCCTGATCAGACAGTGCTTGAGACATGGGAAGCTACCAGAAAAAAAATGTTGTACATGGTCTCCTTCAGAGAACAGTGCAGGGGGGGACCTTGTTGGCGTGATTAGGGTGCAGGAGATTGCCAGAATCTCAAGAATATGAAGTGAAAAATGAGGTTGGACTGAAGAAGTAGTATGAGCGTCCCCTGAAAATATCAAAATGTTCATTTCCCATAGATCTCATGAATATTTATGAACTAGAAAATGGTGGTACAGTTGCCCATCTCAGTGGAAAAAAGAAATGATTCTGTATTTAATTTCACAAACTCATCATTCCCTTACAATTTATCAGTATTGTTTTCCAATTTGGTTGATGTAATCTGGCCTGTGACTGATGGATGTTCCTTTCTCTGAACTTGATTTAATTCTAAGTCAGGCAGACAAATTACAGGCACCACATACAAGCAGGCACTTAGAGAAAAATCTAGTTTTTTTCTAGAGAATGACACCACTTACCTGTTTGCTAATGGCTAAACTATATGGATTCTGTGGACTTGTCTCCATATTTTTTGCACACAGTTGTATCAGTAGGCAGAAATTGTGTGTACATTTGTACAGTATTCAAGCAATCTCATTGCTGTTAATAATCTACGTGCTGACAAGTACATGCAGAAATCTGGAGTTCAGTGCTTGGAGCTAGTGTCTTCCCACCAGTTCAGAAAGGAGCTGCATCATGACACTGAGTCACTGAATCTGATGTTTAAGGGATATGAGGTACTGAAGGTGAAATTATTTGCAAAAACAAGTAAAATGTCTTTTCAAATGTCAAAATACCCTGGAGTATCTTGGTTTACATCTGGTATTTTAACATCTTCCTTTTTTTAAGTTTGTCTTTCTCTCTTCTTTTGCTGTGTGACACTCAGAAATAGCCAGAGGAGGGACTTTACATGGTGTTCTGCAGTGAAGCAAACTGAACACAGATTTATTGCTGCCTAAGCAAATTTATGTGTTTCTTGTTACAATGTTATAGAAAATACTACTTTGACAAGGGTGATTTGAAATGGCCCTGATTTTCAAGGGCCTAAATACCTACAGAACAGTCTGTGTATAATTGTAGCACTATGAAGAGAAATATCTGCACAGAGAAATATTTCTGTGTCACTGCATTGGATTGCTGCTAGTTCAGGCTTATCTATAGGTAGAACTGTTTCAAGGAAGACTTGCTTAGGAATGTGAGGACTTTTCATGCTAAAATAGTTTGTGTTACTACGTAGATATATATCAGTGTATCACTGTCTTAATATATACTTAATTTTCTCGTGGAGGGCTTGATAAAACCAGTGTATTCTTTGCTGCACCTGTATGTTTGTACTTGTACCATTTAATTTAGCTCAGCTAATTAAAGCGGTGCAGTTTTTGAATGTCAGCAAAGCTCAGAGGCTTGTGTATATAGATACTGCATACAGGCAGCATCCAATCACTTCAGGGGTTATCAGGTTTATCAGCTGTTTTTGCTGCAGGGATGAATTCTGATTCTCCTGCTTGTGTGCATTGTTCTGAACTCACTGGGTACATTTGTCATTAGCGAAATTTGAAGGTGTTTCAAAATCTGAATTAGATGAAATTTCAAGTAATTTCTGATGAAAAACAACTCTGGGAAAGAGAAAACTAGGAGGCTTGTAAGACTCAGTTCAATTGAAACACAAATTACATTTTTCTGTGTTTCAATTTTTGTTTTTCACTAGAAAAATCAATATTACTACAGACCAGATCCTGAATTATTTTCTCAATGGATGTTTTTCCTGAATTAAAAATCACAGCCTGCAGAATTGACTCAGCATTACCACTGAAGGTGATGGAAATAACTAAAATTATTGTGGCCATTGATGAATCTTATATGGATTTAAAGTGACTTGGGGAACATTTAATCAGAACAGAAGACATTTCAGTATATCACTTATAAGGTCTCTGTAGTCAGCATAAACTGCATAAAGCAAGTATTTTGAGAAAGACTGTGACATTTGTACAGTGCTACTGTAAATAACCCAAGCTACAGTATGAATTTATACAATGAATATGAGAGTAAGTATTCTACTGGTGCTATAAAACTTAAAAAAATAAAAAGGCAAGAGGCCAGACAATCCTAGATCTTCTGACTCTGAAAGTGAAAGAAAATTTTTCTAAGAACCTGAGGTTTAAGGATGTGTTTGATGGGAATGAAAATATTATGAAATATGTGTATTATTTCTTTTCAGTTTTACACTCTGTGGTGTTTTGTAAAACTTTGAGTGTGCACAGTCAGCTGTCCACTCAGGGATGGAGAACCAAGCTAATGTGAGGTGAACCAGGATTTGAGGGTTTATCAGCCCTTCCTTGCTGAAATACATTAGGACAGAGCCTGAATGTCTATCAGAAGTAACTCGCTGAGGTCCAGGAACAGCGTGAAAGATTCCATGCTGGTGTTAAAGCCCCTTGGATGTGTGACTGGTGTGCTTCATTCACAGAGAGTGAAATCAGCTCGTGGCTAGAAAGTCATTGCCTACAGAGGCAAGTTTTCTTTTCCCATCACCTCTCAGCATGGGCATTGTGCATTTCCTGGAGAGTCTTTACCAGCGTCTTCCTTGGGGCGGGGCTTTTGGAGTTGCCAATGTTGCTTTGGCTTTTGGCCCTTTATTGCTGTTCTGTATGTTTGTTAAAGGATTTTCTGGGTGTACACCTGGGAGGTGTGGGGCAGAGATGATCTGTGGATTGTCTGAATGAAATCACTGGGTGTGTCTCTTCAGACTTCAGCTTTACATGCACTTTGCTCTGTGAATATTGTGGTCTTGAAAGTGGGTAGCTAGCCAAAAAATTTGAAGTTGATTTTTTTTTAAGTGTTTGGCTCCTGACAAATAGTTGAAATGGGCAGTTTTCCAGGTGTTCTAGGCACTTGGCATCTCTATCTGCCCTTCTTGGTCTGTACAGGCTTACATTTATTCCACTTAAAAAGATAAACAGGGTTAGGTGGCTTGACAGCAGTACTTGTAGACACTGGGCACATTAGAATTAATACGAGGGCAAATATTTGGGCCACAAAAATGGGCTGAGAAGCAAAGGAGCCATCAGTCAATATGTGGTAATCTTGCTTTTAATGCTGTCTCTTCTGGTAACGGTGGTCACAGATGAAAACTGATAGACTGTTTGTTAGTGGTGCTGAATCAGAACTAGGGCAGTTGTGCTTTAGGGTTTGTGCATCAGATATGTTTGAGTAAACACATTTGAGATTTGTAGTGCTCTCAAAAATCATCCCACTTTGTGAGGGGTGCCCAGGCCAAGAAAAGGCAATGAATTAGGTTTTAGCTGAATGTTGGGGTCACCGCCTCCCCTTGATAGACCAGCTCAATCCAGAGAGGATTTCTTGGGTGTTCCAAAAGACTTTGTGGGGTAAGAAAGGAAAAAAAAACAACAGGGAAAGAAATACTAGTAAGCAGTTTCTGCACTAGCTAGCAGGTACAACATAGTTTCACACCTGGAGGGCTGTATCCTGTGGTTTGTCTCATTAAATCTGTCAGCCTGGTGACTAAGGTGTTGTATGAATGAAAGCTCAAGTTTCTTGTCTTTGCTGGCATCAGGGTATAACTCATTGCAGCTGCAGCACCCTCACTGCCACTGCTGAGTTTGTTCAGTTTCCTGACTTTGGGTTTTGCCAGTCCTGCATCACAAGGGTAGAGGAGGAAAAAAGTGTAACTGGAAAACAGATCATGTTCCATCTTCTCTCCAGCTGCACCTGATCACCTTGAGCCTGTGCATTGCATTGGACGAGCAAATTGAAGCTCACCTTAAATGCTCATAACTCATGGGTGTGACTTGCAGAATTCTCTCAGCCGAGCGGAAGAGGGTGGAAACAGCGCAGGGGTGCCCACAGAGGTTGGGCAGGGGGATGGTGCTGCAGCAAGGATGAATCTCCGAGGGTGCAGAGAGGGGCAGGTCTCCAAGAAAGAGGTCGTCAAACCTACTGCAGCAACACAGGGACAGCACCAGACCTGGCTGGAGGCCCATTTTTTTTTTCTTTCTTTCTTTTTTCTCTCTTTAAAGTCTCCCGTACTTTTNTTTTTTTTTTTTTTTTTTTTTGGAGCCCTGCGCTGATTTAACCCTCTCAAGCGGCTGTACTTCAGCGCTGCAGCAGCAGCGGGTCCACAAGTGAATGCGGTTGGCAGCTCGCCTCCCCGCGCCCCCAAAGCTTCAGCAGCGAAGCCAGGGCGGAGACGAGGGGCGGCAGAGGAGCCGCGCCCCTCCCGGCTCTGCACCGAGAGGGGTCCCGGAGCTCCGCGGGGCCGCAACACGTGGGCGCGGCGGGGCGGCCCGCGGGCTG